>JAPVRG010249600.1:0-13567 GCA_029783565.1 Rhagoletis cerasi
GTGATGTGACATTTGCGGCTACCAACAACAGCTGTTGCTCCTATTGTTGTTGATACTGTTGATGATGCTGTTGCTGCTGTTGCAGTTGCTACCCATTGCTGATTGCTGTCTGCCTCTGATGGACGCTGACGTATTACGGTACTCAACATGATACCGCAAAATTGTTTTTACTTTTTACTACACTTTTTCTACCATCCATCTCATTTTGTTTATTTAATGATACGAGTTTTCTCTAAGCTCTGGTTGCTGTCGGCGCTGATGCGCTTGCTGTTTATAAAAGCAGTAGGAAAAGTGTGTGGCGGACTGAAAAAAGGGTTAAATATGCATAACTGTTGCAAAAAGCGTGGAATAGGTACTTGTAATTACATGTTTTTGTTGTTGTTGTAAAATAAAAGTGAAAGATGTTGCAAAATTATTTGCGAACACCGACTCTATTATTTATGACTGCTTAATTAAGTAATTATTTTGTATGGAAATTTAAAAAAAAAAGGTAATAGCAAAATGATGAAGCAGAAAGTGAACATTACGTGTACGAAAAAAGTTCGCTCAGCAAGTTCAAAGGCAGGTTAGTGACATTGAAATGTGTTTTAGTGGCAGTGAATAATAAAGTCGCACTTGTAAAGTTTTTAGTAAAATATAAAATAAAGTAAAAATCCTAACGCATTTGGTAAATCATTTTTCTTGCTCAACGCAGCAATTATCTAAAAAATTTTAAAATTAGTTATACATTCCCGCGCCGAATTTTCCTCCAAAAAATCGCATTAATTTTTTTTAGTTGGCAACCCTGAACAAAAATATTTTTCTGAATTTAAAAAAGTTTCTAAAACACCTCGTTTGAAAATCGCGCAGTACGTTCCAAATGTTTATGTGGAGTAAGCCTGTACGATTATTTTTATTAAAATGAACTGAAATGATTATCGTTTAATGCCCCAATTTTATCTAAGATTTGAATAATTTTAATATATGTATACATTCATATTTTTACAAATAGGTGGCAGCCCCAATGAATTTTTTTTTGTCTAGTTTGTATATTTTTCACATACTTTTTTTTGCGAAATATCATTGCTGCAAAATTTTTTCAACCAATGTATTTGATAAATTTTAAATATGCTGCGAAGTGGCAACTCTATAATATATTTATTTATTTTTTGCTCATCTGAATTTTTTCTTAACTCTTCGAATTACTTAATTGTTTCGATAACTGGCGATCCCCTTCAAAAAATGTGCCAAACTAGAATTTAATTAGACAGGAGGCAACCGAACTAATTAAATGTCGAAGCACGAACGTAGTTTAAAAATTTCATAACATTTTTGCCTTAGATATTTATGACTTTTTTCTTTTGGTGGTAACTTCATTCTGAAATTTCTTTTATAAAAATCCTAAACAGTTTCTAGTTTTTTTTTTATTTCTTTGTGAGTTGGCAACCCTATTTATAGTTATTTCTCGTTTAAAAAGTTCTAAGTTATCGCTAGCTTGTTAGGCGTCTCTGAATTATTTTCCTTATACGGGATACATATTTTACTCATCAATCACATGTTTGAGCAGCTGGCAACCCTATTCAAAAATGTGCCACAGCTGGATTTTTCTTGAAAAAATTGTTTTTAACTCGTTTTCTGTGATATGAATATTGGTACAATATTTTCTTTAGCTTTGAAATTTAATTGTTCATTATTTCTTGCGTGTTGGCATCCCTATCAAAAAATATTTCTTGATTAAAACATTCTAAAATAGCTATAGCTTGGTAGGCGTCTCTGGCTTCTATTCTTTATCCGGGATACATATTTTACTCATCACTCACCTTTTTAGCAGCTGGCAACCCTATTCAAGAATGTGCAACAGCTGGCGTTTTCTTGAAAAAATTGCTTCGAGCTCAATTATTGGAATATGAATATTGCAATATTTCTATAGTTACAAATTTAATTATTCACGATTTTTTGCGTGTTGGCATCCCTATAAAAAATATTTCTTGATTAAAAAATTCTAAAATGTCTTCAGCTTGGTAGGCGGCTCTGAATTATTTTCCTTATAAGGGATAAATATTTTGCTCATCAATCACTTGTTTGAGCAGCTGGCAACTCTATTCAAAAATGTGCCACAGCTGGAGTTTTCTTGAAAAAATTGCTCAAGCTCCATTTTTGGAATGTGAATGTTGCAATATTTTTTAACTTAAAAATTTTATTATTCATGATTTTTTCGTGTTGGCATCTCTACGAAAAAAAAATTTCTTGATTGAAATTTTCTTAATCTCCTTTTCTATTTGATGTCCATATTTGAGCATTTTTTAAATAAACCCTACTCAAATGCTAAATGCCTATTGAATTAATTAATCGTTTCGATAGGTGGCAACCCTATCTAAAAACGGGTCAGAATTAGAACTTTCTCAGGAAATTTTCTTTCAATACCAAAAGGAAACTTGTGCTAAACTTATATTTTTATGTAGCGCTCAATTTAAAGTTAGTTGGCAACCCTATTTCAAAAAAATTTGCAATTTATTTAAAAATTTTAATTTGTTCGCTAAACTTTCGGTATCTTATTTAACTTATTTAAAAGTTTATGCACATATTCGATTAATTTTTTTCTATGACAGCCCACTTACATAATTTTTTAAACGTTTTGCTATGTTAAGGGCTGTCTGCAATTCAATCACAAGAAATATTTTTCATTATTTCTGTTGCTTGAAAAAGTACTTGCTGTGATGTAAATTTTCTCGAAGAAATAAACATTCGAGCATTTTTTCCTTGAGAGCTGCATACTGATTTAAGAAAATTTGATAAAAGAAAATTTCTTTTTCATTTCTTGTGCGTCATTAGTACACACTCAATAGGGAAGATGTGCCCAAGAATATGCTTGAAGCGGTGTCTTTGATTTTTTTTCGGAATTTTCGCAGTGAAATACTAAAAATCGCAGTGGTAAGTTTTTGCTTTCAAAAAATTTGTAAATGAAGAGCAAAGCGCCTAAAAATATGCAATATGAAAAGGTAAGATTTGCAGGTAATGTGATGTTGCATACTTTTAGGCATCTAGGCTTTTCATTTAGATTATATTTTAATAAAGTAACTTTGGTGTAACGATTTTTAGAATACTATCACAGGATTTTGAATTTTGATGCTGCAATTTTTTCTTCGAGTTATTGCAGAATTATTCATAGTTGTAGAAGAATAAGAAGTTGTACTTACTAGTTGAAAATATTTAAATTTTTTTTATGAAGACAAAACTCACCTGAAAAGAGAAAGAAAAGTTTTTTTAATAAATCTTCAAATAATTTAAAAGCTTAATTTATATATGATATAAAGCTAAATAAGGGCTCAGAAACAATTTTCTTAAAACTTTTACAACGCTGTTGAAAATTATTATATATGTATTTTTCTAAGTACTCCCAGACGAAACGTAAACAAATGAAGAGCCTTTTGATTTTTCAAGCTTTTAATTTCATTCAGTGAAAATTCATTTTAAGAAGCAAAGCAACGCCTGCGGATAGACCCCGTTTTATTTTTGTAAGGTAACGAATACAATTAATTTGGTATCTGTTTACCTTTTGTTTGCCTAATTGCGCGTCAAATTTATACAAAAATGAAAAAAAAAAGAAAAAAACTATTTAGGCAAGAAAATATGTACCTTTTATGGCTTGATATTATTTTTTGCAATATTGCACTTGAGAGTAATATTCTACCCGATATTTTTTATATCTGATATTACCGCTAATTTTGCGCAAAAATCTATTTCGTGATTAAAAATTTGATTTCCCAAAGGCTTCGAAACACAAAGCCATGAAAAGTCGATTGTCGAGAATCAGTGCAATAAGCGAAGCGCTGGAAATGCAGGCAAAGACAAAGCATACAATCGTACGTACGATGTGTGCATAAGTGTGTGCAATCCATGTAAACACATACATAATTCTAAATACAAACAACCACACGCATGACATTGTACGCTTCATCGACTATGTTTGCCCCAACAGCCTAGTTATACGCCGATTGAATGTCAAAAATTATTATAAATAGTTAGTTAGAGTAGTGATTACTGCTGTAGTCGCTGTCGCTGTCACCGCTGCTGCTGATATGCTTTATCAATATTATTTTTGTTTTTGTTATTTACTTTATGCTAACAGCGTATGTGTAGTTATGCCTCATGGCGTTTATCATTGCTATGGTTGTTGTTGTTGCTGTAACTGCATACGATGCATCGCACCACTGATGATGCGTATCTGTCAATTTATCTGTTCACAGTCATTAACATTAGCATTCAACTGTGTAATCGGTCATGAGAAATCATGGTCAATTACTGAAATTAAATTGAAAATTGTAAAGTGATGGAATTGCAGTACGAAAAGGGGGGAGGGAAGGGAGGGAGGCGGCAGTGAAAACTGAGTGATTGACAAACAAATATGCATATTAGTAAGTACGCCAGTATAGGAATATGTGTTGCGCTTGAGTGGCGCGCGGCATGAAGGCTGACGTATGCATGCAGCGAATTGACAAAGCGAAGAATAAACAAATATTTAGTAGAGGATGCAGTGAAATGGAAATTTTAATGCTAAATTAATTTTTATTTTAACAAGGTTATTGAGCTTTGTACTACGATTTGTTTTTTTTTTAGGAAAACTGGAAAAATCAACAAAGCCTATGCGACAGAAGTTATATCTGCTATTTCGGAGATCACCACATTTTTTTTATTTTGCTGAAAAGTGTTTTATTATTCTGTTAAGTAACTAACTAATTTGTTTGGTGATTTAATTTAAGAGAGAGGACAGCCGAAGCCAGACAATTTTTTGAGTGATGATTAAGACTTTGAATCGAGTGGGGATTTTTGGGGGTAATGGTAAAGATAATGGTAATAGTATTAGTAATAATAGTGGTAAAGGCAATGTCAATGATAGGGGAAGGTAATGGATATGGCAGTGGTGATGATAATGGTAATGATAATGGTAATGGTATTGGTAATGGTAATGTTAGTGGTAAATGCAATGGTATAAATAATGATAAAAGCATTGGTAATGATAATATTAATCGTAACGGCAATGGTAAAAGCTATGGTAATGGTAATGGTAACACTAATACTGGAATACTTATAGTAAACGTAACGGTAATCGCAATGTTTAAGGTAATGGTTATGGCAATGGTAATGGTAATACTAATACTGGCAAACTAATAGTAATCGTAACGGTAATGGTAATGCTAATGGTAATTGTAATGGTACTCGTAATGGTAATGAATTGGTAATGAAATGGTAGTGGTGAAAGTAATAGTAATGCTAAATGTAACCATAATTGTAATGATAATTATAAGGGTAAAGGTAATGGTAAAAGTAATCGTAATAGTACTGATAATGGCAATGGTTATAGTAATGAAAATGGCAGTGGTAATGGTAAGGGTTATGGTAATGGTAATTGCAATGGCAATAACAATGGTAAGGGTAATAGTAATCGTAATGGTAATGGTAATTAATTTTCATTTCGATTAATGAACTTTCTTTCGATTTTTCGAACTGAAAAAAAATTATTCACACTCTACCAGCTACACAAAAAACTGCCAGTCTCTCTCTCAACCAACGCTAATGCGCTGCATGCAACATGTTGTCGTCGCTGCTGACGCATGTTGCATTGCTCATGCCACTCATGTGCCTGATTACATTGCATTACAACAGCAAATACAGCCGCAAAATTGAGCAGCTGCCTGCAATGAATTTAAATTGAATTGCCAATGCACGAATGCAGCAGCAGATTACCGCTTATTCGGCGTCAGTGCGTTTAACGTTGCATGTGGTTGTTGGTTGTAGTCGTTGTTGATGCTGCTTCATTTCACATTAAGCCTTTTTTTTCGGCGCCAAATGGCAGGCATATCAACAACTCAATTTAAATGCGGTGGCAATGTGTTAGTACCACTACGCGCACTCCAAGCGTGGGAGCGCATGCGTATGCCTGCTTGCTATTTTATACAAACAAATAAACAAACATTTCCTATGCATGCGTGTAAGCGATTTCGCGCGAGCTTGCACAACTTTATTAAATTCATTCAAATTAACTAGCAATTTGGGTCAACTTGAGTGCTTAAAGTGGAAATTGTTGGGTGGAGGTGTTGATGTTGCTTGTTATGTGGGATAAACCGCTTTGGGATGAGTTACTGTGCAAGCGGCTAAAGCCATGAAAAGCCCACTGAATTGCCAACATTTATTTACTTACGCTTGTATGTGAGTATGTGTGTGTGCTTAACTTTTATTTATCTGCTACGCGGCTGGTTGTATGTAGCTCGCAAGCCACTTAGCTTAGCAATTGACATGTCAATGGCATTATTGGCCATTTTCACAAGTCTTTTGAATCACTTAAACTACAGCTTTGCACTTAACAATGCGAATTTCTTTATTATTTTATACTAACACATGTATGTATGTACACATGCACATGTATAAGTATACGTGAGTGCTTAATCCTTTGCGGGCTTTTTAATGAAATGTATTTTTGATGAGATTATACATACTTTTGGCTCTTACTAGTATATGGCTGTGGCAAAGCTGGCTTACATAATCGGGTGAGGAGGGGCAGGTAGCAGGGAGTGAATATGCGGAGACTTAAAACCAGGCTTACCCTCGTCTGAAGTGGCAATTCACACCAATAGCAACGACAAAAATGATGGCAATGGCATTGACAATGGTAATGATCAGGCACGTCGAGAGGACGGGTGGTCGAGGGTGCTTTCCCCGGGCTCGTAGTTTTCAGGGGCCAGGAGTTTTCGGAAATTAATTTGGAAGATAAAAATATTTTGGTAGGTTGATAAATTTTATTAAAAGATTTTATTAAAAAAATTGTTTGGAGGGGTGGGTGGGGAAGGGGGGCCCGGCACCGATACTTCCGCCCGGGCTCGGATTTTCTCTTGGCGGCCGTGGTAATGATAATGATAATGGTGAATGTAATTGTATTAATAATGATAATGGTAATGGTATTTTAATTGTAATGGTAATATTGATCTCAATGCTAATGGCATTGGTAATGGAAACGGCAATAGTAATTGATATGGTAATTAGTTGTAATGGTAAAACGGTAGGTTTAATGGTCGTACGGTAATGACAACAGTAATGGCAAATGTATTGGTAATGGTAATGGTAATGGCTAATGACAGTGAAAAAGTAAAAGTAAGTTAATGATAACTTTTTTGGTAGAGTAATGCATAATGGTAATAATAATGGTAATGTTAGTGGGGATGGGAAAGTTAATATACTGATAATTGTGATTGGTAACAGTAACGGTAATTTTAATAGTAATGATAATGGTAATAGTAATTGAAATTATGCCGGTAATCTCGTTGATAATGGTAGCGGTAACAGTTATGGTTATTGCAATGGCATTTACGGTAAAAGTAACGGTAATTGTAATTAAAATTATAACACCGTGCGACAGTAAGAAAATCAATATAGTCGCTAAACTAGTGACCAAATATAGTATAACTGCGTTTTTAGTTTTTCTCTCTGGCGTAAAAAATTTTTTTAAAAGGACTTTGAAATTTCAAAAGTATGGTTAATTCAAAAAATTATTTAAAAATAGAATAACAAAGTGTGTATCAAATGAAAGTGTAAATTCGGTAGAATTGAAAAATACTACACATTTTTATGCATAAAAACGAAAAGGTAATAAAAATGACCTTTTAAAATTTCACCCTGGAATATCCTTGAAAATTTGTAACATTTATTTTTGAGAAAATCATACGTTAAAGACTAATATACACGTGACCACATTCTTGAATTTCATACCTTTTACTTTATTAGGTTAAAAAAAAAATGATTAAAAGGGAATTTTCAATCGCTATTCGTCCTTCTGAAAAAAAAAAAATTATTATTTGTTTTTAATTTTTGCAGAATTTTCTCTTTCATTTGGTACCCATATTTTTATTCTACACTGCACTGAAATTGGTAAATAATTTTTTGAATTATTCGTACTTTTGAAATCTCAAAGTCCTCGCATGGTTTAATCTTTACAGCGTTATCGTTTGGTAATTTCAAATTTTGTTGTAGTGGTAATGTTATTTGGTATTGCAATTACATGCATGTGCTTAATATGTGACTATTATCGTGATGCCATCGATTTTATTTTGTGTGCCACACATTATCTGCATCAATTCCAAAGCAAATTTTGTTTTCATTCATTTTCCAGTCATCATTTAACTTGCCGCTTGCATGCAATTTGCGGTAGAAGCTTGTTTACTTTTAAAGCTGTTTTTTAATTGCGCTTTTTACTTACACACAAGCACATATTCGCCCGCATACACACACACACACACCACACATAGTATGGGCTTTGAAAACATGTAATGACTTTCACTGGCGCTGCTCAAAAGGCAATTAATGCCAGCGCCGCACGCTTGTTGCATGTACATATGTATATACGCTGCACAGCCAGTACTACACCGTACATGCAGGCATTTGTTTTTCCGCTACATACACTCTTCTTGCTATTGCCGTTATTACAGCCACCCACACTCAACCACACACACACACAGAGACACCACCACTCACTTGTTGTAATTGTTATTATTTTCAGCGCAGTGTACTATGTATTTAATTCAGTTGTTAGCTTTCAAGCGATGCTACATTTTGTTGTTGCTCATCCGTTGTATGGTTATTTTTTGCTGCCTTCTGTAGTTCATAAATTGCATGTTACTCATACGCCCCGTCATCACTGCGTTCAACCGCTAGCGGCTTAAATACTACGTACATACAATACAGCAAGTAATGAAACTATGGTTAGACGCTAATTTAGAAATAATTGACAAAAGCTACTGCGTTGCACACATACATGCCAACACTCCCACGCTTAGCCACCACACACATTTGTGTATATTAAATTCTATTTCAGGCTTTTAATAGTTATTTGATATGGAGCAACCAACTTACCTTCAGTAAGGCAAGAGGGCAGTGGAAAAAAAAATACAGGTCGATTGAGGTAACCCCATATACCGTAATGCGCTGATGAAAGTTAATATAACTATTCACCTACAAACACAATGCTATATCTATCCTTAGATTCATACATGTATGTAATTACAAAGCTGATATTTTTTTTAATATATACATATGTACATTATATGCTATCAAAACAAGGGCATCGTTTTCGCTGCTTTAGTACTTACATACATATATCTGTATCTGCATATAGATATTAGCGTGAGCCGAAAATCTGCTTTTTTTTAGAATTTTTATTGCTGACAACGTTCGACAAAAATAAAAAAAAATTTCAAAACACGCGAAAAAATCAATAAACTCCCGAAGCTGGTAACCTAATACAATAAAACTGCGTTTTTAGTTTTTCCCGCTGACGTCAGGACTTTTTTTAAAGGACTTTGAGATTTCAAAGGTATGAATAATTAAAAAAAATATTTAAAAAATCAGTGCAATTTAGAATAAAAATATGGGTACCACATGAAAGAGAAAATTCTGTAAAATTAAAAAAAAATTAATTTTTTTTTCACAAGGACGAATAAGGATTGAAAATGCCTTATTAATAATTTTTATTTTTTTAACCTAATAAAGTGGAAGGGATAAGATTCGAGGATGTGGTCATGTGTATATTAGTCTTTAACTTATAGTTTTTTCAAAAATAAATATTGCGAGTTTTCAAGGATATTCAAGGATAAAATTTTAAAAGGACATTTTCAATACTTTTGCGTCCCTATGCATAAAAATATTTAGTATTTTTCAATTTACAGCCGAAAGCCTTTGTAGCCAGTGCTGCTTGAGATTTATTTGTAGAATATTAAATATTGTACAAATAATTTATAAAAAAAAAAAAAAAAAAAATTCTGACGTCAGAGAGAAAAACTAAAAACGCAGTTATACTATATTATACTAGTTTTGTGAGTATATTGATTTTCTTGTGTGTAAAATTTACTGCCACACGGTGTAATAGCAAAAATATGGTTCGTTATGCTCCAAAAATAATCTGTGCGAAAGATGAAAATTTTTGTTCAATATCTTGGGCTTGCCCATGTCCATACAACTTCAATGTGTTAAAAAAATGTTTTTCTAAGCTTACTTCAATCGCAAATTTAATTCTCTACAAAAAAGGTCCGAATACCAAATTATGTAGGCTAATACTTTCGGAGATAATTGCAATTTTAGTAAAAAACTGAATAAATTAATTTTTTTATTAAATTTTAGTTTTTATTTATGGGTGAAATATAATTAATGAACTACTAATTATATAAGAAATTCAATTCCTCACAAAAAGTCCTTTTTGTAAAGAAAACACACTTACATAAAAATAAAAAACAAACATTTTTTTTTTAACACATTGAACTTTGATGGGCTTGGGTGAGCCTGAGGTATTGACCAAATATTTTCATCTTTTCCACAGATTATTTTTAGAGCATAATGAGCCATAACAGCAGAGAGCTATTGGCAAATAAAAATTCTAAAAAAGCGGATCTTCGGCCCACACTAATAGATATGTGTATATATTTTACGCTAATAAATAAATAACGGTAGCCAGAGTTTTGTTATTGTTTGCCAGCTAGTAGGCGTATCGATTACAGCTGCCGCGCCATATACAAAACGAACAGGAAAAATATGTAATTAAGTCGGACAGCGAAGCTTGCTAGCGCTTGAAAAATATTGTGCAGATATTCATAAACAAAATTATATATCTACATACATATGTACATGCACATTAGAGGTTAGAAAGGTAGTTCGACTGGTCGTTGGCTGAATAGCCAATAACGGTAAGGTAAATGTACTGATTTTGTTGAACTGAGAGCAAGCGTACTTGTCTGTGTCGCCTGTGTCGACTGTGGGCAGTTATGGGTGTTGTTCTGAGGGGAGGTGAGTATGCGAAGTGAAGAAAATGAAACGAAATGAGTTGAGATGAGATGAATAATCGTTAAATTTGGATTCATATTTTCTCGATCAAATTTAATCGTAATTTTTGATTTTTATTTTCGATCATATTACATATAACCGTGATTTTCAGACTTATATTTTTTGGTTCATTAAAGATTTAAATCGGTACTAAAAAAGCGGGCGCCGTAATAACGGTTGAAAATGATCGAAATAAATAAAAATCCAAAATTACGATTAAATTTGACCGAAAAAATAAAAATTCAAAAATAACTATTTTTGCAATAATTTAAAATAAAAATCTTGATATTTAACGGTTATTTTCGGTTCCTGGCTTTCAATTATACTTTTTGAAAGAATTAAAAAAAAATAAATTGTTTTAGATATTTGTTACGAGAATTTGTAGAGCACTCGTTTGAAAATTTTTTGAGCATATACATTTTTATAAAAAATTCTCTGACGAAAGTTTTGGGAAGATATAAAAAACAAATTTTAATGACACACATTTTTTTGTTAAATATCTTTGAAAATTTGTGTAAACATTTTGACGATTTTTTTCGCATTCGTTTGCGTTGCTTTTTTTGGTTTTGGGAATTTCTTTTAATGAATTATTTGCCTCCAATCAAACGTTTTATATGTTTAAATAAATTCGTTTTCGATATTTTTTAAGAAAATTTGTATAGTATTTCTTCCAAAATTTTTTAAAGAGTACGTACGTTTTTATTATACGTTTTTTAAAGAAAGTTTTGTGAAGATTCAAAAATTTTTAACGGCGCTTTTTTATTTCTAAAAGTATTTCTTTAGCGTTTTTTTTTTAATTTGTCAAAACATTTACAACAAAATTCATAAAAAATAAAATTGGTAGCTAGAAAAATTCTTCAGGTGTCCTAAGTTTTAGGGAATATCCGTAATATATTTTAGACAATTTTTTTACGAAAATTTCGGAAAATTTTTTTTTTTAATTTTTATCAGCCTTATCGCTTATTTTATGTGAATAAATCTTGCCCATATTTTAACTGGCGAAAAAAAAAAACAAATAGGGAAGAATTGTTTTGCTTTTTAATTTTTGGGAATATTTGTCTACTTGGAATTCGTAACAAGGCCAAATATTTTTCTCTAAACACAAAAATATTGTTCTGTTTCAACATTTGCGATAAGTTCTGCATGCAACTAATTTTTTAATTATTCATACAAATTTTTTAGAACTGTAAATTTTAGTGTTAGCCATCTTTTTGAGGCATATTTTGTACTATTTTAATTTCAAGTGAAGTCATGGTCAGATTTTAATAAAATTACAACTTTTATTACATCAGTTCTAATTTTGTTGACGTATTTATTTTTGTAAGTAAGAATTTTTAGTTAATTTAAAAATTTTCGATTTTGTTAAAATATTGAATTTTTTGTATAACAATTTTTTTTACTCAGTCATAGTTCGAAATATTTCTCTATATAAATATAAAGAAAAACCGGTCTGCTTCAAATACCTTAATGTGCACAAATTTTTATTCTACACGCCAATTTGTACAAAAGAGTGCAAAATACGGTTGGAGTGCTTAGAAATTGGTTTAGGCATTTCTTAAAAGAAAAATTTATAAATTTCTTCGATTATTATTGCCAATTTCTTAATCAAACACAAAACTTAAACTTTTTAAACTTTTAATTTTTTTATTTATTTTTTAGGAACTTTTAAATTTTTTTAATTTTTCGAATTCAAAAAAATTTTATTTTGTTTAAGTATGTTTAAAATTTTTTTTATGTAATTCAGAGTGAATTTAATTTATTAATGCTTTTCTGTTTCAAATATTTAAGCACTGATTACTCGAGCTGTCTTTCTCAAAGTCAAATGGCAGCTTCAGTCTAAGTACTTAGTATCTACTTAGTAGAATATTACTAAACAAATTTTCATACGCTGCCATATTTTGTAAAATAAAGGTATATGCATATGTACATATGAACTTATGTATGTATATTTCATGCCTTTCACACGTATGTAATGTACCTAAGTAAGTTTGAAGTTGCCTATTGAATGCTTCTCTATCATTTAACTTAACTTCATTTTCACTAAGTAGCTAATAACTACTGGCAATTAGTTTGAAGTCCACCCGAACGAATGTGAATATGTGTATTTGTTTGAATTATAAACCCAACTATGCATGTGTGTGAGTGCGCTTAAAAACAATCCCATATAAGCGCATTAAAGGCAACTTTATTATAAAACACTCGAGTCAGTTAGTCAGCGAGTGCTATTTATTCACGATTATTTACGATTAGTGGCACAAGTTAAGCACAAGCTCATATGCAAAGCAGTACTACAGAGGTACAAAAACAATAAAAAATAGAAATAAAAATATAAATAAACGTAAATTCGCATTAGCATTCGCAGTTCGCTGTCAGTTGCATTGAAACCGGATTTTTATGAAAACTACTAAAACTAAAATACAAACTAAAAAAATTGCAGCAAAAAGCGCAAATCGCTTGTGAAAATGCAAACGAATGACAGCCACTGGCCACGTGCTAGCAACAACTAACTTTAATTAATATTTTAAGCTAATTCTTTTTTTCCCCAAATCCCTTCAATTGCAGTTTAAAGTTCATTAAGCTTCGGCCGCTGTGGTGTAGTGGTAAGCAGTGCGCGCTTCCACCCCGCAAGGCCTGGGTTCAAGCCCTGGTCAACGTCGCAAAAAAGTTTAGAGAAAAGGTTTTTTCTTAACAGCGGTCACCCCTCGGCAGGCAATGGCAAACCTCCGAG
>JAPVRG010249604.1:0-14893 GCA_029783565.1 Rhagoletis cerasi
AATAATAATAATAATAATAATAATAATAATAATAATAATAATAATAATAATAATAATAGATTGGCGCTTACACATATGGTAGTGTTTGGCCGAGCTTCCCCTCCGATTTGTGGCGTGTGCCTTGATATTGTCACACAAAGGGGAGGGACCTACAGTTTTACGCCGACTCCGAATGGCGATTGTATTTTTATGAGAAGCTTTTTCATGGCAGAAATACCCTCGGAGGTTTGCCATTGCCTGCCAAGGGGCGACCGCTGTTAAGAGTGGAGGTGATACAAAAAATAAAAAGTGATCGAGCCGCTTACCGCCTTCACTGCTCTTTCTTTTCTTTTTGTTCGAGAAATCCCGAATAGAGTAATGCGTCTCTCTCCGGAACTCACTCGCAGTGAACAACTACGTTTCCGAGCATTTGTATATGGCTCTGTAAAAGTATAAACAGAATCAAATCGCTTAGATAATTTCGTCGAAGGAAAGTTCGCTGTCAAAAGGAAAACACAATGCAGTGTACGAGATTGCACACAACCAAAGCGACAACGAAGTTCTTCTGAGAAAATTCGACGAGAATAGATTTATTTTTAGTTTTGCCACTGCCGCCGGTGGACAAAATCAGCTATCAGTGATAAAATGGCTTTGTTTCATTACTTTTCAAGCAGGTAATTATCAAAAAGAAGAATGGGACAGTTTGTAGATTCATCTTCTCGCTTTTGTATTTTTATATTTCTTATTTGTCAATCCAATTTCGCTTCGGTTCTGTTTTACTGAGCGAAATGTTGCAGCGAATATCATCCGATGGCATCGCTCCGTCTGACGAAATTCGCTCAGCGAATTGGTTCTGTTTATACATTATAGCTGACCTAGTTAATGACCTATCCTAACCATTCAAAAACTTTAATAGCTTAGGTTTTCACGCTTGTATTTACTGTATTGTTATGCTGGAACCCTGAAGCGATCCACCTGTAAAGCTGCACTCAGAGAAGTACTGAGATTCTTGTAAGACCTGTCAGTAGAAATTTCGCCCAAACTGATTCCCCTGGTTTCGTTAGAGGAGATAACATTTTAGTGAACATTCTAATAGTTTTTCCAAAAAGATTGGATTAACTTACAGATGTGCGAGCCTCTGCCCATATTTTACTTGGAAAATTTAGCTCGGCAGACCGTATGCCGTTGAAGAGCTTCTTGGAGCAGCCTTCATTTATGATCTGCAAATATTTGGGTTCCATTTTCGAACACGCCCTACTGTAGATTTATAGACTTTAAGTTTGGAAGCAGAGCATGGAAATGCTCCACCTCAGCAGATATTCAACGCCGAACCTGCAGGTAATAGTAAAAGGAGAAGATTAGGACTAAGAAGAGGGCCTTCTCTGCATTGGAAAAACCAGATGTAGAGGAACTTGGCTTGGCAGTTAGCACGAAGAAACGACGATTTGTTTTATGCTGGACTCGGCCAAGATGAGTTAAGTGGCTAGATCGCCAAGGAAGAAGAAAATATGTAAGCTCAAGTTTCTTTTCTTCAATTTTTGGGTTCACCAGTTTACCATGAGTTCCAGTTATTTCCGATTGGTTAACATTTTCTCCAAAAGGAAGAGATCCGCACATAATTTTCCCAACCCCACTTAACCTTCAAAAAATGCATCCCGCTTTCTAAATTAACAACTCTTTGTTAGTTCCTATGTAGTTTCACATTTAGCTCGCATTTGCCAAACGAACGCCGCTTCATTGCCATGACTAAAAACTAAGCGTTTGACTTTGTGCACATCATTCGACACTCCAAAATATGACAGCCAGACAAAAGCGAAAATTTTTTAACATTTTGCCAAGTCACGTGACACTCAATGACGGGTGTGAACTGCGCAAATGCATACACAAATCTACCCGTGTTTATGTAAGTGTATTTGAATATCAGCAAAGGGGTACAACAAAGGATTAGCAACAATTACCATACAGCGTAGCTAATTTGTATGCCGTCTTTTTTTTTGTTTGAGTTTTTTTGAGTTCATGAGTATTTAAATTACGCAATGAAATAAATGCAAAACATTTAATAAAACGTCATTAAAAAAGGTATGAGGTGAGGGGGATTAAATAAGAGGAGGTTGAGAGGCCGCCTCTTGGGTGCAAAATGAAACTTGAAAAGCTGTTGAGCTGTTGAACGAAATGAATTGAGCGGCAAAAGCACCACGGAAATGTTAGTAAAATGAAAAGTGACAAAGTGGTTGTAAAGCAAAAATATTTAACTTATTGTTGTTGTAGCTGTCCAAACAACCCTTGACAGCACTCAACGGCTGTAAAAAATCTTTGAACTGTAACACAAAAGAATCGTCACTGTTTTCCGGCACAAATATTAGGGTGACTCGCTGTTTAGCGCAAAGCAATTGTGGCCTTGAAACTTCATTAGTATTACGAGAATTTTTTTTTTCTTTAAAAATTGTAACAATTATTACCGTTGCTTGCTGACACCTCCACGAATGCGTGACTATTGTTGAGTTTAGCGTGGCTTTGTAGCTATTTTTGTTGTTTGTTAATATTGTTGCTATTTAAAAATTTTTAGCTGGCGGCGTTTTTTCTTTTTGAATATTCTGAATACATATGCACGTATACGTATGTATGTATGCCACCATTGTGTTTGATTTGAAGCCCTTAAGGCTCATAAGCCTTAAAACCAAAGTCAACACACCACCAATGAGGCCAAATTTGTCGCTTTGCTGCTTGGCTATACCACCACCAACACCAAGCAGCTATTGACATCGACACCAACGTAGTACAGTGCGTGAATGCGGCCATAAATAGAGGCAAACAATTAAAATGTTTGTGAGATTTTTTTGCCTGGAAAATAAACAAAATAAGTGTTTTTCCGCGAACTTTGATGTTGAGCCATTCACATTTATATGTATACATACGAGCAGTATGAAAAATTCAGTTTATGGGAGGTGCCTCGCCCCCTTCTCCAATAACATCCATTTTTCTCCATAAAAGAAAAATTTTTAAAAGGGCATTTTCTCTTTCATTTGGTACGCATATTTTAATTCTACATGGCACTGAATTTCTTAAATAATTTTTTTAATAATTCATATTTTTGAAATCTCAAAGTCCTTTAAAAAATCCTGACGTCAGCGAGAAAAACTAAAAACGCAGTTTTATTTTATTAGGCTCTTAGTGTGTTTTGAAATTTTTTGTTTTTTGTCGAATAGTGAATCTTTCAAAAGTTAATAAAACAAGAGTTCGTCCGGTGGTTGAAATTCAACCACCACAACGGTCAGCATCCTTCTACCATACTTACCGCAGTAACTGAAATTGCTATTCATAGACATTTTATTTTTTGTATTGGTTTTATTTGATTTACAAAAATAAGAAAATAAAACAAATAAAAAAGCAGTTTCATTAAAAACCGTAATATAGGGTTGCCAAATGATGTTGTGTCATTGATGCCATATCCAGTGATGTCATGTCATGTGAAGAAATTGGGTGTGGTGAGTTGCGGTGTGGTGAATTACGGTGTCGTTAATTCAGGCATGGCGAGCTTAAGATATGTGGTGAATTAAGGAGTGGTGAATTTAGATGTGGTGAACTTAGGTGAGGTGAGTTTGAATGTGGTGTGTTAAGTAGTGGTGTATGTAGGTGTGGGGAGTAAAGGTGTGCTGAATTTAGGTGTGGTCAGCTCAGGTGGAGTTAAAATTAATTGAGGTGATTTAACGTGAGCTGTGGTGAGTTGAGGTGAAATGCTTTAACCAACGTTCATAACATAACACAACATAACATAATATAACACAACATTTATCTCTATCATTTTCTCTATTTCTACCTTTGTCTCCTTTTTTATCTTTATTTTGATCTTTAGATTAACCTTTATATTTCTCTTTTCATCTTTATCTTTACCTTTATCTTTATCTTCATCTTTATCTTTATCTTTAGCTTTACCTTTTCCTTTACCTTCACGCTAATCTTTATCTTCATTCTTTTCTGCATCTATGTGCATATTCACACCCTCCTTTGCCATTATATTAAATATTTGAATTTACCTACTTCTTCGTCTCTATCTTTACGAATCTTTATTATCATTTTTATCTTTTCCTTTATTCCTTCCTTCATCTACATATTGAACTTTCCCTTCATAGTTGCATTAATTTCCATCTAAACTGTTCTTACACCGCTGCTTCGCGTTTCACTATCAATATTAAAGCATACATTTAGGAGGCGTTTCCATGTACATGTGTGGCATTGGTATTGGTGTGACTTTTTAATTGATTTTTTCGCTCTATTTTAAACTAATTTGAATTTTTAAAAAATTTCTGCACATCAGTATGTTCAACCGTGTGCCAAACATTCTGTGTAGCACACAGCCGTTATTTGAGATACGCACAACAGTGTGTACAGCATATGACATTCCGCTATGTTTTGGAATTGTATGGGTGAAAAATCAGTTAATTTCCCTGCAAACCAAAGTTCCCGAAATCTTACCGAAATCTTTAAGAATATCGGATATTTGTTCAGATTTTTGTACGAATCTTTAAAGAAAATCATATAAGTGGTTGACACGAACTCGTAAAGAAATTTCTGTACGATTTTTTAAAAGAAATCTGAAAAAATTCTGAATAAAATCCGAGAAAGCTCCTCACATCGCACCGAAATTTCATTTTAGAAAATTCAGCATAAAATCGGAAAGGAAATATTGATTTCTTTACAAATTCTTTAATATTTCTCTATTATTCAGAAAACTCTGAAAGCATGGTATGCAGGGTTGTAGCAGATATTACCCATTACAAACAAACAAATAAATATTTCTTCATTGCCCAAAATGATCCCACTGTGCGCCGGGCGCTACACTGACACCAACATCTCGACCGTAGCCACAACGAATGCTATTAGCACCAACACTTTCTGTTTAATAGTCATCTGCTGCACAAAATTTCAGTTTTACTAGCCTTTATTATTTTTGTTGTTGTTGCTGCAAATAATGCCTTCAAGGCCTCGACGCTTCATATTTTCCCCCTTTCTTCGTATTTTATATTCAAGATTAACTTGCCACATGTCAGTTTGTAAAGGCAGCACACGCGCGTGTATGTCCAATTCGTCACATGTTTATTACTATTATTAGCATATTTTAAGGCGCTCAAACACACAACACACCCCCAAAACTTGCTGTCGAGCTACTTTCAACACACATACATGTAGATATACTTAAAATTTATGAAAACTAAAAATTATGAGCACTGCATGAATTTACAATTATTTTCCATTACTTTTTGATGATTCCATTGCTTTTTTTTTTTTTTTTTGTATTTCTCATGAAATTTCCATTGAGACAACTGCATCTGATGCTGAATTATTGACATTTGAATGGCATTTATAATGGCATTCGCCCGTTCGTTCACATTTCAATTCGCTCGCCTGGTAATCCGCCTCGAGTGCAGCTCACATGTCAATGCACCATTTGTCGTGCTCGTTTGCGGTGCTTAGAACCCACATGTGTACATGGTGTGCATCTGTTTTATTTTCTCTTTTTTTTTTGCTTTTTCTTCAGCGCTTTTCTTTCTTTGTTTACCTTCATTTAACGTTTCGTATTTGTACTTAGTGGTAATTATGGGGATTGCAGTTGTAATCCGTTTGTGTCCTTTCTCGCAAATTTCTGCAACATGTTCGAATTATTAGCTGCTTTGTAGACAACGCACTGAGGGAGCCACACACATGCATACACACATATGGATGTACATACATATATGTATGTATAGCAGGTCTAATGATGTACTTAGTGCGAAATATATTCAATATGCGCTTAAATGTAGTGGGATTACTACTAATGGGTTATTAGCTGAAACATATAAACAAAGAATTTCATTAAAAGTTCGAAGAAGTTCGCAATTATGTTGGAGGAGGGAATTCTGTGCTATAGGAGCATTATGGCGTCAGTGACAATAACAATAAAATCTGTCAAAATATTTGAGTTGAAGAGATTTATAAGTAGTTATTCAGATGTTCTAATACAAAATAATGAGAAACACTAATAACGGAGCAGAAGAATCTTTGATGCACGACCAAAAATTACTCTGCAAGAACTTAAGTTCGGAAAGACTTGTCTATGCTTGGTATGAAGATCTTTCGTCTCGATCCTTATCGGCAAAGAGTTTCAAAGCCATTGGAGAAGAAGAAAATCTGTGCATCTGTTAAGCATTTTGGCAGAAGGTTCTCATTCATTTAGATGACGAAAAGAATAAAAAAAAATGTTAAAATAAAGATAAGTATGTATAACCAAAAAGATGACGGTGAGGATACCGATAAGAGTAAACATAAAGATAAAGATAAAGATAAAGATAAAGATAAAGATAAAGATAAAGATAAAGATAAAGATAAAGATAAAGATAAAGATAAAGATAAAGATAAAGATAAAGATAAAGATAAAGATAAAGATAAAGATAAAGATAAAGATAAAGATAAAGATAAAGGAAAAATCATTAAGATAAAGCAATTATGAAGAAAAAGAAATAGAAAAAGATACAAGTACAAATCACCACTCATATACTCCCCATGCCTGAACTTACCACACCGTATTAACCACACCTCACATAATTTCACCACATCTGAACTTACCACACCCAAGCTCACCGCACCTGAACACCCCACACCTAAATTTACCACACCTTAACTCCCCATATCACATGATATCACATGGCATGAAATCACATAACATCAACTGAAATAACGTGACATGACATTACAATCACATCACATTGCATTACCTGACATTACATCACATAACACCTTATCACACCATCTCACCTCACATCATCTCAGCTTATCTCACCTCGTCTCATTTCCCCTCACATTAATTCAAATGGTTCATGAAAATTAATTATACAACTTGACAACAGTAGCTGAGATCCCTGCCAGACTTTTTTCTTAAAGTGGAGTTTGAACCCCCTAAAATCACATACTTCTTACAATTAGTACAGAAAATTTCATTTTTGCACAATTACTTAAATAGTAATTGGTAGTAAATGGTAATATTTTTTGTAACCACGAATGTGAAATATCATATTTGAGTATCGATAGTTATAAAACAAAAAAAGATATGCTTCTCTTATATTTTTATCAAATAAAACAGTAACCTGAAACTTATTGAATGTTTTCCAATTGTGATAATAATAATAATAATAATAATAATAATAATAATAGATTGGCGCTTACACATACGTTAGTGTTTGGCCGAGCTTCTCCTCCGATTTGTGGCGTGCGCCTTGATGTTGTCACACAAAGGGGAGGGACCTACAGTTTTACGCCGACTCCGAACGGCGATTGTATTTTTATGAGAAGCTTTTTCATGGCAAAGTACCCTCGGAGGTTTGCCATTGCCTGCCGAGGGGCGTCCGCTGTTAAGAAAAACACTTTTTTCTAAAAATTGTTTGCGATGTTGCTTTGGCCAGGGCTTGAACCCAGGCCTGCGGGGCGGAAGCGCGCACTGCTTACCACTACACCACAGCGGAATTGTGATACATTTTTATTTTACAAAATCAGTCAAAATCATCAACATCAGTTTCAGCTGTTCAATAAATAACTATAAGCGACTTTCAAGACAAGGTGCAGGGGTGGTATTTTTAATGAGTGTAGTCGAAAGTTCAAGCTTTAATTTAAGCAAAGTGGAAGGTTCTATAACCTTATGTCTCTTCGTCAGAGTTTCTCAAACATTGCGAGATTTTTTGACAATTCGACCACGTTTTTTATCAAAATCTGGAGCTGATGAAAACTTTATGCCTGTGGATTCGTAATCAGCACAAAAAAATCTATCAATAATTGTCCTGTGTAATAGGCCAACTAAATACATATTTAACAAATCTACTGCAAAAATGTTTAAATTAGTTAGAAATTCCGAAGCCAGATAATGCAGCCTCACACTTTTGAAAAAAATTAGTTCGACCAGAATTTCCGATACTCTTATCAATTTTCTAACCACGTCGATGAAATCAATACCACACACTGACCTGTACTTAGTATAATTAAAATTTCCACAACGAATGCATTCAAATACACATTATCAATTGTACTTAGTTAATTTCTAATTACAACCAGCTAACTTAAATGCAACTAACAACAACAACGACAACTACGCTACATAAGCTGAGGTGCACATAGCTTGCATGCTTTTGCTGATATTTACACGAATACATATTGACAAATGTATTTAAAGCTACCAGTACCAAACGCAATAGAGCTAATTGCCTAATGTATGAGAATGTAAACATTTTGATTTAAATTTCCAATGAAATATTGTCAAAATTTTAGGGAGCTGGAGAACTGAGTGAAAACTTGCAATTCCTGTAGTAGGTAGCATATGCCACACGTGCCGCACGCAGAGCAAAACGACACAAGCCACAGAGGCAGAGAGAGAGCAGCTGGCGAAGCGGTGGATACCAGGGGAGCAAACACATACACCAGCACATAAAAGGTGCCTACATTGAGCAGCGCGAAGAGCTTGGGGCAGAACTTTATTCACTCGACCATGCATTTGCTATTCATCGCAGCCGCCAAAGCCATTCATTCATTCAACTACCCTGCAGAAAAAAATTATCTATTGATTAAAATAACCAACTTTCTAGTTAGCTTTTTTTGCGGGATTCCGATAAATAACTAACTTCTAATTAGCTATGAAAAAACTAACTTCAAGTTAGTTGTAAAGTCGTGCAGGAGTCATGCAGACGTTATCGGGAGTTTGTTTTCTTTACAAGTTTCTATTTAAATATCCTCATTCAAAATTACTTTCAATACATTTGTTTTCTACACTTCGCAGATTCTTTTTCGTAACCAGGACAAATAAAATAAAATAAAGGTCGAAATTTTATATTATCATTTCAATGTTATGTCTGATCGAATTCAAATATGAGACCATCTACAAAGAGCATGTAAACAAATAAGCAAATATGTAAGGTTAAATAAAATAAGTAAATAAATAAAAATATAAAAAATTTAAAAATTCCTTTTTTTAATTGATAATTTATATCCAAAAGTAGTTAGCTACAAGCTAGTTGACTTCTAATGCAGAGGAAACCAGTTCTCAAATAGTTAATAAATAGGTACATCTAGTTGACTGCTAGATAGTTAATAGTTAGCTACAAGCTAGTCCCATTTCCTGCTGGGTACCGACAACAACACTAACACCAATGCCATATGCTGCAATTACATACGTATGTGTGGTGGCATTGCTTTACTACTCCACTCCTTTTGTTGTTGCTGATGTGGCCCAGCCTAGTTGGTTGTCTGCCAACCGGAAGTCCACATAAATGTCACAAACGAAATAATTGCTGTGGTTTTTGTATAGCCTTCATGTTGTTATAGCTGTTGTTGTTGTTGTTGTTGTTGTTGTTGCCGCAGTTGTTATTGCTATATTATATATGTAGATGTATATGGCTTTGTTGTTGTTGTTGGTGCAGTTGCTATGTATGGCAACCGCAAAACCGTTATTATGGAGTATTGTGCGTCAGACTGTGGCCAAAACGGCTGCCGACGAATTCGAATTGGGAGGCACTCAGTCAAATAACCCCAAAACAGGCAAGCCACACACACACACACACATACACCTGTGCTGCTGCCAGGCTTTGTCAACATGAAAATGCTTGTGTGTGCGTTATTGCGTCTGCATTCCGATACATACAAAACCCAAATGTTGAACATTTCTCGTATTTTACGTTATGTTTTCGCACGGTAATGAAATTATGGTTTGAAATTAAATATCCTTGTTAACTGTTGCTGGCTGTAAAGTAATGTGCGTGCGTTTGTACATATATTTGCTACCGTTATAATTATATGTGCCCACATACATACATACTCAAATACTTATATATTTATGACTACACTCTGTGCTCTGTGTAATGTGTAATGAGCGTCTGTTGCATTCAATTAGTTGATTTGTACCACCATTCCACTCCACTCCACTCCATAGCTGCGGGGGCGCCTTCTCGGGCACGAGTTGTGTAGAGTGTTCCCTCTGCTTTGGCACAGCTGCCAGCCAGCCAACCAGCCATTCATTCGAGATGCTTGATGTGGTCGCCTGCGGTTTTGTGATTTGACAACGTTGAGTAAATTAGACGCTAGCCGCTGCATACAAAACTCGATTTCAAATAAAACTTAATCACTAAAAGCACACAAACGACCATTTGCAAATGGATGGAGTAGCGTAATAAGTCATGCAAAATTTCGAAATTACTTTATTTATGCAAACACAAATGAATCGGTTAATTACGAAAGGGAATATTTACGTCAAAAGTTTTTCGATATGACAATTTTGGTGCAGCTTCTTTCGTTTAAAGGAGCTCTGTTGAACTGCATCAAATTTTCCATATCGAAAAAATACTGATTTATTCCTTTTGGTAATTAACCGATTCAAATGTTGTCGGAAACTTCTCATGCCTAGTCTTATCCTTTCTAGTTTGCGGTATAAGCAATTTTGGTTGAATTCAACATAGCACGTCCGTAGATGCTTCTTCTTCGGCATAACTATTCCCCCGAACACTCCAAGGACCAACCTCATAATTATACAGGTTCTTCATCCTCCATAAATCTCTCCATGAGTGCCAGCTTCTTGCTCTAGCGCTCGGCCTCTTCGAACATTCATCCGAAACTAATGACAGACTCCCACTAAGAGGACGCGCCACCAACGCTCTCAGCATGTGATAATGACAAGTAGATCTCCATATTCATGGGGACCTTCTTCTTCTTCTTTATTGGCACTGTAAACTCCTAAGCGATTTTGGCCGAGTCCAAAACAGCACGCCAGTCATTTCTCTTCTGTGCCAACTGACGCCAATTGGAAATGCCAAGTGAAGCAGAGTCTTCGCGTGCGCAGGGTTTGGGTCCCGCCACGTTAAAACCCTGCCCAATGAAAGGTCCAATACATGGGGACCTATTCCTAGTTATTTTCCTTCGATGCCTCTTTCTAGGGAACAAGGTTTGGCTTTAGTCCCCAATTTCTACTGAAGTCCCCTCACAAGTATAATAGGCCATATAAGCTTTTTCTTTCCATCTCTCGGCATTTATCTTCCAGGCGTTGAGGACTCTGCCGTAAGCAGTATCATTGCTTGCCGATAGGATTCCTTCTTCAGTCCTCTCCAGCCGTATAAGTTTCCAGTCCTGCCGCGGAAAGCTTGGGTTGCACTACCGCAGCATTTTTTTTCGATCTCGCCTGGCATGGTGGGCTCGTCAAGGTGACATGCAAAAGCCCGCGGGCGAAGGGGGAAATCTCCTTTGTCCACGGCCTCCAACATAGCTCCTTTCAAGATCTCTCCCAACAGAGAAATTTCCCCCTTATAAAAAGAGGGCGATTGCCTAAAAAGCTCGTGATACAATCTGGACCGTTGCAACAGATTTTCCTGCACCACATCCAAGAATACTGCAGCGTATCAATGGCCACCAGTTTGCACTACTCGCAGAAGTTGGCGCTGTCTTCCCTGCTCCGATGTACAAAGCCCAGAATAATGGAGTTGAACTGATAAGCGTTTCCGTTAAACATCTTTAAGGCCCCTATACTTCGAGACTTTTCTCCAGGGAACATGGACCTTTCGTTAGGTGTAAATGGTGTGCCACATCGGCAAGTAAGACGCACTAGTTTCCAAGTTAGTCATGCCTATGTAACCAGAACGTCTTAGATTTTATACTGGGCCAAAGACTGTGACTTCAGAAACATTTCCAAAACTGCTTGTGGAATATTTATTCTGTTATAACATCACCAACGGATAGATTTACTGATACAGCACACTCCGACAAAGATTAATTTCCCAGAAGCCACAAAGGAGTTCACCTCTGGCTAGCCTGTTTTATCTTTCGGCTCGTCGCCGGCACTCAACTTAAGCGTCGGTGCCATAGTCGATTAGTGGATCCTGACGTCATGGTATCAATGGTTTCCGGCTCTGGTACTAACCAGCAGCTTGGAAAAGGCTTCCCTCTACGATTTGGAAGTCTCTTCCTTTGTTTGTTTAAATGTTTAACGGGCAGTAGTTTTTACTCCGCGCACAACCAGAGACTGAAATCGTTTTGATGAAGTTACATACGTTTATGTAGCAATCCGCTAGCCCCAAGACAAAATGAAGTTTGCCGCCGCAAATTCTGTTGTTCCGAAGTTCCCCACCTTTCCAAACTAAACCACGGTAAGGGCCTTCCATAACCTTGCCGCGAGCTCTCGATTTCACTACACAAATTATACAACCAAATTATTTTTTCTCTAAACATATTTAAAATAACTCCATCATCCTAGTTTAAAAATGTCCCTCCACTGTTTTCCCAAGAGTGCCAAGGGGGCTTTGCCTTGTCCATGTGGCCTTTCTTAGAGTGTTTTAGACAGGTGCTTCTCTGCCAATTCCCGTACGTATGTCGCCGTCCCGGGGCGAGGTCAGCCTGTCCTAAACCAACTTTTTGAATAGGGTTGTCCAGTTTGTGAATCTGTAGTCCCTAAAAGAACTAAAAATCAGTGATAGGAGACGGAGAGCTTGCCAAGCATCCACCATTTGCTCAGCACTACGCCAGTCTCAGAAGACAATGTCAAATCGAAAATGCTACTCGACGTTGGGCCCACGTACATATGTAGGTAGAACCCTTGCCATTATTAGCTACGCTTAAGTTACTATGGAGTAAAATGCGAAATGAAGACTCACTTTGTTGATGTCGCTGCAACTACAAAGTGAATGATGGGCAGCCAGAAGCCCGAGTGTACGCCATTGCCTCCTCCTGCATGTATCTTTAAAAATAACATGAGTTAAATTATGGTGCTTTTTTCATTGAAAAAAAAACGCAATTGCATACAAAATATGCAAAATATGCAAAATACAAACAACGCAAAATTTCATTAACATCTGTACAATCGCTTAAGGCAAAGCGCCAAGGCGCAGTGTCCTTTGCTGCCTGACGCTTCTGAAAATTATTGAGAGCGTCAATGATGGTCAACAGTTAAATGGCGCTGTTGCGGTGTGCCATTGTTTGGCATTGATAAATTCACAGACGCCGAAAGCAATCACTGAGATCCAAAGCAAGGGGTTTCACAGCTTGCCACGGCAATGTCCACTGTTCAATTTTCCGTTGTACTTGCAGTGTGGTTACTACAATGTGTTGCGTGTTAAGGGGAGTTTCCACGACGCCAAAATTGCGCAATTTCATTGCTCAATTTCAATTTGAAATTATAGCTGTTTACACGATTATCTCAACTTCAATTTCCATTACGATGACAATTTGTTTATTTGTTTGTTGTTTTGTTTTTGGTTGGTTGGTTGGTAGAAGCGTCATACCCGGGACCCAATTAGTGCTTAAAGCACCATTTTGATACGCTTTCGTCAAACCATTTGGATTCTTCGATAAATCTATTTAGGCTCGTAATGGCGCATTTGGAGATCTCCTTTACATTTTGGATGGAAAAACTCCCGAGTGTATCATGCCTTATTCGTGCCAATGCTGGGCACTCGCAAAGATAGTGTAGGATCGTTTCCTTACTTCCCACAAGATCACAGCTACGGCACCGAGGGTTGTACGGAAGGCCCATTTTAGTAGCATGTTCGCCAATGGGCCGATGTCCCATTATCGTGGCTGTTAACTTGACTATATCTTTCCTCGACTAGTTTAGAAAATCTTCTGCCTTTGGTTTGTCATATTGCGGCCATATGCTCCTCGCAGTTTTGCAGTTTTGCAGGTTTGAAGGTTGTTCGTACTAATTGCAAATGCAGTTCCCTTTTGATAAGTCCGAGTGGGCAGTTTATTGTCTCTGCTTCGGATTCATCAAGAGATGCTCCGGCCTTAGCTAACTCGTCAGCCCTCTCAATTCCGTTTATATTCCTATGGTCGGGAACCCAGATGAGGGAGATGTCTATTAACTCAGCCGTCGAGCTTAACGCACATTTGCAATGTCTGACTGTTTTGGACTTTTTTAACGGCGAGGCAAGTGCTAGAAGTACCGCCTGGCTATCTTAGAAGATGTATGCTTTTCGCACTCGTACGTCTAATTCTTTACAGGCCCTGACGATTACCAGTAGTCCATTTTGGACCCGTCAATATAGATTTCAGAGGAATTCTCCTCGACTATTCTGCTCCTACATCCCGTCTAGAGAGAAACTTCACCTGAAAGTTTTTCTTGAAGTCTGTCGTAGGAGGTATATAATCTGACTGTTTCCCTCATTCGATAAGCTTGTCAAGAATTCCACTATGACCGTGTTTTATTTTCAATTTGTTGTTTTTGTAAGGCCAAATTTAGAATCGTATCGCAGTTTCATCTGAACTTGAGAATAATGATGAAATTGCGCCTTTATACGCAACGTGGAAACTCCCTATTACTTCAAATTCGATTTTAAGCGCATCTACACATACATATACAGACGTCTATTTGGTTGTACTTGTACATATATGCAATCAAAGATTAATTGTAGCCCCAGTGAAAAAAGTGAGAAATAAATTGGAAGACACTGAAACAACGATAAGTTCCAATGGTGATGCTAAATGTGGATATGAAAATACAATGCATATGAAAACGTGTGTATGTATGTGGTCTACATATGTGCTTGTGTTGGAAAATGTCAGTGCAACATTACAATGTAATCTCATATGTATGTAAGTGAGTGTGGGAGTAATAGAATGATTGAATGCGTTAGGTGTTTGGGTGGGAGTGTGTGAAAGTGTCAATGTGTTGCACTCGTTAGAGGAAGAAAAAAAGGAAGTTGTGGAATCCCTGGGGTGTGGAGCATTCCACCACAGCAGCGATAACCAAATATGCGGCGCTCCCTTGGTTTTGCCTTGCTGGTGTGAGGTCAATTCGCTTGTCGTTCGCCCTTGTCAAAACAATAATACACTGCCACCGAACCGCACTGATAGATGATGTACCTGTTAATGGCGGAGACATCATTTTTCAATCACCAGAGACAGTCTACCCACTGACTGGCAG
>JAPVRG010249616.1:0-10482 GCA_029783565.1 Rhagoletis cerasi
ACAGTAAATAGTATTATTGTGGAAAAAGCGTGGGGTGCTATATATTTCCGTTCTTTAAAAGCGCCCCACGCTTTTTTTTCCACAATAATACTATTTATTGTTTATTAATTTGTACATTAAAATTATTTTCTACTTTTTAGTTTATCCTATTATAAAAGCGTGTTTTTTAGTTTTTTAAACTATATTTATTTAATCTGCTAATGTTTCTTTATCATTACTCATGACCAGCAGTTATGAAGTCTACAAACGATGAATTTCTAGCATAAAAAAAATTTAACGCACATTTGATATTTCTTCCAATTAGAGCCTACTAAATTTTTCAGAACAATCAGAAAAGTAAATAAATAAATATTGCTGACGTAATCATCATCCAGACACCCCCTGCCCCTTGTCATCAAAAATAGACAAACCAAAGAGCCGCTGGTAAAATAAATCGTACGGAGCTGTCTTGGTTCTGGGGTACTTTGGCCGAATTGAGGGAGTAACAATTTGTGAAATATCAAAGGTTAATTATAACATATTGGAATTTTACGTCTTTGATTCCTCCATTCTGTTGACTCTGAGAGTTTTTATTGCTTTTACTATATATATATAAATATATATATTTATTAAATTTAGCTAAGCAAGGGAAGCGCTTTGGTGTGGGTAGACAGATTTAACCACGACCATGAACGATATTTTCTGGTATTTTAAGGTAAAGTATTCAACATTTTAAGAAAATCATCTAGATCGCTTAGAGTAGGAATATTTTCTATTGCTTTTGAATGTTATTCTGCTTAACCGCTTTTTGCTGCTACATGAGTACCTATTGTCCCCATTCTGTTATTTATCCTCCGCCTGAAATCCGTGCATCTTTATCTTTCAAGAGTCCCCTGCAAGGCTATTCACACCAGCATGAAATTCCTTCCGCTTGCAACACCACAACAAAGTTATCTGATTGAGTGTGAACTGGCTAACAAGCTATAGACGCATATCACATACATACATACATTAGAGTGGTTCAAAGAAATTTTTTTTTTTGAAATTCATAAACGCTACCTCAAATTATTGTTATTTGTGATAAAAGAAGAGAAACATATTTTTTTATTTTGAAAAAAAAAAAAGTTTTTTTAGAGGTCGCGCTGGTCGGTTTTTTATAAAAACGCTGATGTTCTCAATTTTTTTATTTTCGTGACAAATTAAAATGCAGCTAAAAATGTTGTTTTTACATGTAATTACTTTGGTATTATTGGGAAACATTCCCTTAATTACATGCCTGTCTTGTACAGTTAGAATGGGCCTAGTGCGTAAAACGTTCAGTATAAACGTTTTAATTATAGCATTCCCTTCTCGAAAGCATATTTTCAGGCACCAGGCCCGTCCTACCTGTCAAATACAGACATGTAATTTAGGGAATAATCTCCAATAATACTAGAATAATTACATGTAAAAACAAAATTTTTATCTGCACTTTAACATGTCACGAAAATAAAAAAAGTTGAGAGCATCTACTTTTTTATGAAAAAACGACCAGCGCGACCTCTAAAAAAGTTTATTTTCAAAACAAAAAAAATAGTGTCTTTTTTTTTATCCCAAATAACAATATTTTGAGGTAGCGTTTGTGAATTTCCAAAAAGAGTGTTTTTTTGAACCACTCTAACATACATACATACACACTACCCACGTACAGGTAAAACCTTGCATACACATCATACAGCGATTATTTAACTCAGCCATTCATGAATAAATGGTCGAACGTTTTTCCTAATGCCTCCACATTCATTTTGCTCGGCTGTTTTGCGTCCTCCTGCCGTGCGGTTGATCTACTACGGATATCCTGTGGGCGAACTAACACATAGCAAATATTCATATCTCTTTTCGCTTTTCGCCTGCTGCTTAGCCTAAACGCTTTCGCCCCTTCCGGTTGTGTGTTGCTGGTTTGTCGGTCGATGATAGCGTTAAAAGCACATAAGTACGTACATACATATGTAAGTATGTATCATACATACATACGCATGCTCGCTAAATGATACTCTATGCATTTGAGAACGCTCTGAAAGCCGCCATATGCATAAATACGTGTGTATGTCCTCCTTCAAGGATATTGTGTTGTACGCATATCACTTTTTGTTGTTATTCGTATGGTGCTTTGTATTGGTAACTTAGCGTTACACATGCTTTTTGTGGTAGCCGTTTTTGGCTTTGTTGGTTATTGAATTAGCCCAATAAACCAGAAAAACAACACAAAAAGACACATTTGTAAACAGCTATGTACATACGTACATAGTTAGATATACATGTAAAGAAAATGCTACTCCCCAATCGTTGAACCATGTACCGACAGGGTGTGTGTAATAACGAATTCATTTACATATCCTTGCACACCAATTCACACACATCCATTTACTTAGGCTAGGCTATATGTGAATGAGTTTATTTTTGTGGCATCCGTAACCATTCAGGCGTTTTGCAATGAGCTGTAAGCGTTTTTATGTTCTATTTAACTGAATTGCCAATACCAGCAGTCATCGACAAAACCACAAACATAATTGGAAACCAAAGCAATTTTTGCCCGAAAATACCATTCAGCTACGAATATCTCTGTATGAAAGTATGTACATATTTGTATGTTTTATAAAAGCGTAGAGATTTTTGCATATGAATTGGCATTATCACTATGTGTTGAGTGATTGTTTGCTTATTATTGCTAACAAAGCTACTACCCATTGATTAGTGCATATGTATATGTACTATATGCAATTAAGGGTAGTATTTGGATGCGAAAAAAGGTTTACTTACAAATGTACATACATACATATGTATGTATGTATAAAGCGAAAGAATGAATAACATTTAATTGGAAATTAGAGGCGCATATTTCGTTTGTATAGCAAAAAATGGATATCCTTGCAAATAGCTTTGCAAATTAAATTTTTTTGCATGTTCGCACATCAAAGTCGTTGAAATGGTTTCGATGTCATTAGGAAAAATAAATTTACTAACAAAATAATAATGTCATTCTTTTTATAGATAACTGAAGCCATTAACTGTGAATGCAAAGTTTTTACAGAGTTTTGTTTATATTATGTACACTATGAGGCAAAACTGAGCACTAGACTATTTTTTCAATATTGGAAAAGTTTTTCATATTAGTACATACATATTTTTCGTTATGTTTTTATAAAAAAAAATAGTTCATTCTTTTGAAAAGTTCAACTAATTTTTATCAAAATTGTAATCTTTTTAATTAGAATTTTAAAACGAAATTTGAGTACATTATATATATATAAAGAATGAAGAAATATGGCTGATTATTTATAAAATTCAACAAACAAATTTGTGTGTGGACCCCACGCGCGACTGAAGTGAAACTTATTCCTAGTACCCGTATAGCATCATATTATATGAGTATTTTTCTGCATAATAATGAATAATTATCTTAACCTTAATCTCTATCACAATCACAATCTCAATCTTAATCTCAGCCTTACTGTTAAACTAAACCTTGACTTTAACACTGACCTTGACCTTAACTTTAACCCACCCTCGTCATTCCTAGGGAAATTTTCAGTCCCTTAAAATTTGCACATTGTTATACCACATTGTTATACCACATTGTGAAAGATTATCAAATAAATAATAATTATTTATTAATCTCGATTTTATAAGAGTTAATAATTTATTAAAGTTAATGTATCAAAATTATTTTACCGACAAGTTTTGAAAAATATTGAAATTCTGATGAAATTTCGTTGAATTATGTAAAAAGCTTGAAACTTTGATTTGTATGACTTTTGTACTACTATGAACTACATTTTTTCCAACTGTATTTCAGAGAAACGTAAATGTGTTTCAGAAAACCAGAAATCTATTTCAGAAAAGCTTAAATGTGTTTCAGAAAAGCGCAAATGTATTTCAGAAAAACTAAAATGTATTTCAGAAAAACACAAATGTATTTCAGAAATCCATAAATGTACATACTTTAGAAAATGCAATTACGGATATTTCACTTACTGCTGTGAATGGACCTGGAGTGGTCGAAAGACGTTTGCAGTACTTGGAAGACTTAATACACCAAGCAAAAGAATCCATTACTACTGCGGATTATGCTCGCGCTATATAAAACTCATCCATTTTTTTTCTCGAATGCTTTGGCATTACGCGAAATGCCTGTAGGAATGTAATTCTTTTACTTATTTTTTAATAAATTCGCACACTCACAAGTGCTGTTTGGACGTTGTTTGTATAATTCCCACTTAATTGGGAAGAAGATGGGGATAAACAATTTTGGAACATACATGTATTTGTATTTTTCTGAAATACATTTGTGATTTTTTGACACATTTAAATTTTTCTGAAATACATTTACGCTTTTCTGAAACACATTTGTGGTTTTCTGAAACTAAATTGTGCTTTTCCGAAATAGCTTTGCGTTTTTCTGAAAGTCATATTGAATATCTGAAATACATTTGCGGTTTTCTGAAACACATTTGAGTTTTTCTGAAAGCCATATTGAATATCTGAAATAAATACATTTACTCTTTTTTGAAACACATTTGAGTTTTTCTGAAATAGATTTTTGGTTTTCTGATATACATTTACGTTTCTCTGAAATACAGTTGGAAAAGGTGTAGTTATATTTTTATGAAAAATTTACGAAAAAGATTGAGTATGAGAAACTTTGCCAATACTATGAAAAAAGTTACCTAGTGTTCAGTTTTGCCCCATAGTGTATTTAATGAGGTATTTAAAGATATGAATGCTTTTTTTAACAACAACTTTTACTTTCATACAATGATCGTTTGCAATCTACCAGTCCGAAGGACTCAAGTTCGATTCCTGCCCCGCGCAACATCCAAATGGTAAAAAATATATTTTCGAATAGGGACGCCCCTCGGCAGTCAACGAAAAACCCTCCAGTGTACCTCTGCCATGAAAAAGCGTCTCATTAAACACATCCCCCTTTCAAAAGTCGCGTCTGAGACTATCAAATTGGACACAAAAAATTGGAGGATAAGCATGAGCAAACACTAATTTTAAGCTAAAATCCACCATCTTTAGGAATTTAGTATTTGAACCCATAAAGTCATTACAGGCCAGGAAATAACTCACTTAGTTATACACCAAAGCGCCCCTCAGCTTGTATACTAAAAAACGGGTTCTGATTGGTCTTTTGTTAGTTTTGAGTTGTGTCGTTATTGCAGAGGACCATAGAAACTCTGATAAGTGATTGGTTTGCTGAGAATTGCATTGGATAAATGAAAACTTATTTTTAGACAAAAGTATTTTAGATCCCCCAGGGCACTTAACACAGAACTTCACATTGTATCGGTAACTTGGTTTTTTAACAAACATCACTACTAAAATTACTAGGAACCGAATTTTGACAACAATGCGCTAGATTTTTCTACCAAAAATTCCGTTAATATTTTAAACATTTAATCATTTTGTCGCTATACTAAGGTATTTTACTCACCAGAGACTCTTTTGTTTGGTATGCTATTTGCATTCTGCACTTCGAATAAATGATTCGGCACTGAAATTAAAAGAAAATCTTATGGAGTTAGCTATTACAGATCTTGATGTTTAAAGCATGGTCACAATAATAAAAATTTATTTTAATTTGGTATGTAAATATAAACGAAAATCAGTAATTTATTTATGTTGTGTAAGGAATTCATAATGGTATCTGTTGCTAGTTATATTCCTAAAGAAAATAATAATTCACGTGGCGGCTATACTCTCTCGATATATTTTCTTATCATTTCCTAACTTTTGATAGATGGTATCAATGAAATGTATAATTAAACAAGTAAAGAAGTCTAATGTCAGGCGAAACCGATCATTAAATACCCGGCGCACGTATTAAAAATCGTTTTTCAGGATTCTAAAACCTACCTTTACGTGGTAAACAGTTAGTTTTTTCCTATTTCAAACATTTTCGGTAATATGTTCAGTTAGACTTCAAGAAATAATTGAACTGTGTTTGGAAGAAATCGATAAAGCGGTTACTGAGATAAACTTAACAAAAGTCCATAAAAATCTTCTTTATTGCTAAAAGATTGTTGTGAGTACCAACTTTGAGTAAATTAAGGTTTCTAAATTTCGAAATATTGAAGTTTTCATATTTCTGAAATTTACCGTTACATCAAAAGTGGGCGTAGATTTAGCCCGATTTCAAACATTTTCAAAATCTTGTTTTTTTGTGCCAAAGTTTTGTTTAATAACTCGATTCCTTTAGACTGTTACCAACAACCGTTATGTGAACAAAATTAAGATACTTGTGCACAAGTGCGCCCGGGTATAAAAATAATTTGACCTCAATTAAATTTATTTAACCGCAGCAACATAGATCATCATTGAGTTTTATTAGCATAAATATTTTCTGGTAATCGACATTATAATAACGCCATAAATAAATTGACCCACAATAATTTATGCGAAGAATGCATAATTCATCATTTAAAAGTAAATTATATCCAGCAAATATTTACCAACCATACGCTTCCAAAAAAAAATAAAAAATAAAAAATTGCCGCTGAAACATTGAATATAATTTGTGTTTTCTTAATACCCATTTAATCCTGCATAATTTATAGCACAGACCACTCACTCACCACCTAATGCTGGCTGGTGGCTGAGAAAAGGACCATAAAAATTTGTCCTTTTTGCATTTTTTCCACACAGACCATAAAAGTGACAAATCAACAGGTCGCAAGGCAGAAAGTACGAGGTGGGAGACAAGGGTGGTTTGTGCGAAAGAAAATGTGTATTGATTTAAGAGGGAGGTGGTCGGAGAATATCTTATGCTTAAAAAGGACAAGTCAGGGTGCAAGTGAAGAGATGATTTTTTTTACACAAACATTATACAAACAAAATTTGCTGGGTTTTATATAGAGTAGCAGGCATTCGTATTCAGAAAGTGCTTACATAAAACTTTTTTCCTAAATTTTCTTGAAGGATTTTTTCCCTTACAATTTTTTTCGTCTTTTCTTCCTTTTTTTTGCATTGCGCTATTACGCACGGAAGTAATTTTTATTTTGCCAGACAATTTGCTTATTTTGTTATTTCCGCTCGCCGTCAGCAGAGCAGTGTGCTGTTAAATATTTCCGGGATTTACATGCAACTTACCACTGTTTGCTCTCGGTTCCTTGGCACTTCAGCTGATTTGTAGCTAGTATTTCGCTGTCTGGCAGCCGGTTCTGTGCAGCGCACTTGTTGAGCTCCTTGGGGACACTTTGGGTTCCACGTCTCGTTTTTTCCTATATTCAACAGCGTTGTTGCTTTATTTGTTTTTAGATTTTTTTTTTTTTGCGATGGGTTTATGGCTGAAAGTCATTGACCAAAGCGACAGCAGCTGCCTCAACACATTTTTTCTAGTTTTTTGATTTTTTCCACATTTGCAATGCCTACTCTGGCAAGAAGACATACTCGCGCAGAGGAAATTGCATGGAAATGTTGTCGGCGAAATTAAAAATGCAAAAATATGTGAAAATTGCAAACGTAAAAAAAAAATCGTTGCTTAATGTCCTGTGCGAATAATATGCGACAGCTGTGATGCAACGACAGCAGCGCCGTGCCGCAGCGTCTATGCCATATTGTTCACTCAGGCGCATTTCTATAAATTTTTACTTTCATTCAATAATAAATGATAATAAAGTGCAGAAGACAAATATACGAGTATGTTTGTGTAAAAAAGAACACAGAAAACTTGGAGCTTCCAATTGTACGCATCAGCAGCGGCCACCGGAAATGCGAGCGCCACCTGAAAACCTACTCTATTTCACTCAGCTAGCGCCCCGACTCCAAACAAATATTTACATAAATACTATCTCGCTCTATCTTCCTGCCATGTTTGCCTACTCATAAATTGCAAATGCCCAAATTTCCCGTTTAATGGTCCCAAAGGGCATGGAGGCGACCATGAAAGTCGCGATTCCCAGACAGTGTGGCCTTTTCGTTAAACCGAACGGCCGGCCGGTCGACCGCGCTTGATTGGTGGCCCCCATCAGGCGCGTGTTCATACATAAATATGCATTTGTCCCCATGTATATTTGTGTGTATTCCCAATGCGATGGACATATTTTATGACCTTCGTCGGTCAAAGCGGAAATCAATGCATGGCCATTGCCACATTTGCCTATGGTTATCGTATCCGCCGCTTTTGGGTAGCCAAATGTTTTCATGTTGAATGTCCTTCGATTGTGAATTGCCTATCATTCGTCGGTTTTGTTTGCTTGTTTTTGTAGATTATTCGCCTGGTTTGTTTTTTTATATTCATTTATATGCATTTTATGCGAATCTTAATTTTTTTTTATTGCTCCGGAATTTGTATGTAGATGGACGCTGTGCATGTGTATGAGAATGCAAAGCTTTTTTCATTCACCAACCTACATATGTTATCTTGGTCTCCGATGTTGTTTATGTGCTTATAGAACAATTATTTTCCGTTAAATGGTTTAAACGACAGATAAGATTAAGTCCCTGCGCATAAAAGAGTTCAACGCATTGCTGCTGGACCGCTGCAGTCGACTGCTTGAATATTTAGTTCTATGAAATGGCAATTTCAGTACTATAACGTTACAGAAGCATTCGTACATGAGTATGTCTAAGTTTTAGAGATTTTGGAATAATTTTCCTTTCTAGCTATAAACTGTATATAAGTATTTACGTATTTATAAACCCATTGCTTCTATTTCGCCCCTGGGCAAAAAATGACAAAACTCAAAATTTAGTAAACAAAGAAAACCTTTTCATAAAAGCCAACAGCTTCAGTTTTGTGGCAATAGCAAGGCGTGCACCGAAAATTTAGGAAAAAAGCATACACATATTTCATTATTTTTTTATTCATGGATGAAGTAATAAAATAAAGTAGCAAGGAATGATAAAATAATTATATTCTTTTAGAGCTCTATGTACTCTATGTACAAATAAAATTGCTCCCCACTGAAAAGCATTTGATTAAGTGTTCAGCAGCGTTAGACCGTATCACGATGCCAACACAGATTTGATTTGTTTCAAGCGCTTGTAAACATTTACTATGAGAAAATTTCAGGAGTGTAACATTTTTTTTTGGCACCATGTAAAAACAGCTGAATGGGTGTTTTTTCTATAACCTTTTTATTTATGCCCGTTTTTTATAAATGATAGACCGCTGTAAAGAAATTTAGAAAGCCTACAGTTATATGTTTAGAATTATTATCTTATCCAATAAATTTTGCAATTCTATTTTTAAGCTCATTACTTATGATTACACTTAACGTTCATGTCTCCGGATTTTATGAAACCAAAAGTAAATGAAAATTTTTACTAGGGACCGAGAACGCGTTCCGGTTTTGGTTTAGCTCTGCACGAAAACAAAATGATTGTCAAGAACGTTCCCACAAAGGAACCAAACGGGAACAAAACGTTTGTGAACGTTTTCGTGAGGAACAAAAAGACAACAAAACTCTCGGGAACGTTCTCAAAAAGAACGAAATGAGAACAAAATTTTCGGGAACGTTCGAAAAAAGGATAAAATGGGAACAAAACTCTCAAGAACGTTCACAAGAAGATTATAACAAGAATTATTATTATTATTTTTAAAAGAAATTTTTAAATTATTAAGTGCATCGATGAGTATCTGAAATCATTGATGCCTGCTAGGATTGCCGCCAAAAGACTGCATTGGAATGATTTTTCGCCATCTGGATCGAGTTGGAACTGCTTTAGCTCAAGAAGTCGCGGAAGCCATGGAGAGATGTATCTGATAGAGAATGAGGCTCGGTTGGCTTCATTTTTTTGTGTCCCTCTTCTTTCTCCCTCTTCTTAAGAAGTACCATAGTAAAGCCGTTTCGAAATTGGAGCAACTGTGGAAAACGCTCCAATAACTGGATGGAGACACACTCAGTTCACAAGCAAATTGTTCAACCAGTAAGAAGGTTGGAGAAGGCCACGCTGGAACACGTACGAGCCATACCAGCCGAGGGTTCAACACGATGTATTCCACAAATTGTTGGAACCGGCGATTGCGAAATTTTAGTTGTCATTTTCCCCTAACTGAAAATATTCCTAACTAATGGGGAAAATAAGCGGAACGTCATGTCACAATTAGCAAAACTAGCTACAGTGGTCCATGCTACGCAAGACACGGTCGAACGTCTGTTCTTTGAAGCTGTTCTGGAGTGATAAGGTAACGAAAGTCATTTAAAAAGCCAAAACGGTGACATCAATTCCACGGGACTAGTAGAGCAAGTCTATCAGAGAGTTAGGCGACTTACGGAAGGTTTCAAGACCAGTGCGAACTCCTGTAAGAACAACCATGGCGACCTAGAGACCGATGTCCAGAACGTACTTAAATTATGGAGGGAGCACTTTTCCACTCTATTGAATAGCAACAGCACTGAAAGTAGTGGAGAAGAAGAGCCCGAGCCCCCAGTCGATGACGATGGAGTCGATGTCCCACCGCCTGACTATGACGAAGTACGAATAGCGATTACGCGGCTGAAAAACAACAAAGCTGCT
>JAPVRG010249626.1:3815-15829 GCA_029783565.1 Rhagoletis cerasi
AATATCCTCTTATTAAAGATTTTCTTTCTGAAGTGATGCCACCTGGCTTATCGACAATTAATTTGAATGTTCTTTTTTTTACCCTGCTGCTTATATCTGGACAATGAGCTCGAGCTTATGCACCGTAAGAGGAATAGAATTTAAGTAATGTTGATTGTGTGGCTGTGATAGCGTCATTGTTGTTGTTAGTGCAAGGTTGAAAGAGCAAAATTAACGTAAATGTTGTTTTTTTGGCAGATTCTACGACAATAATTGCGTTCGTGTACCTGTTAATTATTGAAAGTTATCAAAAACTATCAGGGTTTTGCGTTCGCGTACGCAAAAGACTTGCAAAGTAGGGGAAATTGAGAGAGCAAAGTGACATTTTATTTTGAGGGGAAGCTTTTAGTTTCTGCTGGAAACATTTTTGCCAATAGCAATTTGCCAACAGGAAAACAGCTGATGGTTTTGAAGTTGGTTGATGTTGATGGTTTAGAGGTTAAAAATTATAAAATGCGACTAATTAAATTTGTGAGAACTAAGTAGTTATTCGTTTAATCAATAAACTGGGTCAGGATAACACTTTGTGATGAGTTTTCGTGTGGTTTAAATTTTACACTTTTGAATGTAAACAAAAATTCTATCAGCTGTTCGTTTAACTTGCAAGTTTCTGCAAATTTTCTGTTCGCGTACTTTTCTGGATATTTTTCTCTTATGAGAGAATAGAAGACATTTCGACGGAATTTTGCTGTTGGATGTTTTTTGCTGGAGATTTTAAACGAATGTACCTAATATTTGAATAGTCTTTCATCCTGCAAAGAATATCAGATATTCCAGGAATACTCTTCGCCACTTCTTGCAGAGCTGGAATAACTTCTTGATAAAAATACATTTGATCAGTCGCGAAAAATTACATTAATAAAATGTGTCCATAAGTCGGAAGGCAGCAAAATGACTATCCTGTGAAGCATATAAGTGAAGTGAAGTGAGTACCCCAGTAAAATGACTATATGTGCAAGGCCTATTTTGATATTTCCGAACAACTAAACTTTATTTGGAGTACGAAGTTTCATTTATTCAGCCTTACTTTCTATATGCTGTACATTTAAATAATAAATATCTTGATTTTAGTTATGATTAGCATTATGTACGGTAACAGGTCCTGAATTTCATAGAAAATAGATATATGTGCAAAATTCTACAACTATTTTCTAAGTGATGCAAAGGCAACTTCTTCTCGACTTAAATTGTAAGCATTAAAAAGATGTGAATCAGCAATAATCCAACAATAGAAGAAAAAACTAACAGTCTTTTGAGGTGAAAATTACACTTGGAATTGAACTTTCAATTGTTGGCTGAATAATGGTAATACCATGAATGTAGAGGAAATAAAATTAGAGTGGTTTAATGCATTAATAAAGCGTAATTGTAATACAGTAATAACTTTTTGAAAAATCCCCGAAAGTTACAAAATACACAAACTTATCGGATTAAAGCTTATTCAAAATAATCGCACCAAACACCATATTTGCCAGCAGAGAGTGTTTGAGTTTCAAGTTGCTTCGAAATCAAGTCGGAATCGGGACTTAAAGCGACCCAAAAACAAACCCAGGAAGTGTCGTAACAAAACGTCCAACGCAAGTTTGAATTGAAACCTCCTGAACTGCTTCCAATTGATCACAAAAAAGGCGAGCATGGCGCCTAAGGTAAAGTGGAATTTTTGAGACAATAAAATTGAAACTCTAGCACAAACCGGTGAATATAAGTTTAATTTAGCTGGCCCAGATGGACAACATAAGTTTTGAAGAGGTGCATCACCTTTCAGCGATACTTGCGAAAAATAATTCAATAACAGGGATTCCATAATAGTATGGACCATTTTTGTGCTCTAGGAAAATCTTCAATTTGCTTGATACCAGTTTATAAAAACGCTCAATTTTATTCAGATCAGTGAAATTGAAAAAGATTTTCATTCCGACAGTTAGATATTCAAACAGGATACCGCTCACATCCGATATAAATATGGCTTCATATACTACCATTACAATGAGCGATTTTAAGCCTAGATCAGAATACAATAGAAGATTGGTTGGGCAATATGTCACTACAAGTTGCCATGGCGACGAATCAATATAACACTTAAAATAAGCTTAAACAAGCTATTTTAGAGGAATGTGGCCTACCCTTACAAATAAATTGGTTAATCGAACGCCTAACCGACTGAAACTAGACGCAAACAATAACGGCGACTTCACTTCATATTTAAATTAACTGAAACTTTTTTTGGAGTACAAAAGTATTTTTTAAAAATTCGTATTTTGTATGATGCACATATACCTATTTCCTATGAGAAAAATTAATTTTAACTATTCTTCTTTTCTAAAATATTAATATGTTTATCTTTTATTTAATTGTATCTACTCACTAACGGCTAGTCGAAAAAAATATAAAACAAATGAAACAAGCGAAGGTTTACGAAAAAATTCCACAAGAAGCATTGCACATATAGCCATTTTACTGAGGTATATAAGTGAATTATTTGAATTTGATTTTTTAAAATGTGGCAACACTTTTCAAAAAACTAAACCCATATTGCACATCTGCAGGCCTCATTTTTGAAAATCGAGCTAACGATACAGATCTGATTACGCGGCGTTAGGGATGAAACGATACGAGTAAATACAAGTACATATTCGATACTTTTCGTTCGATACCAATTAATTTTGGTATCGATACTTTTGAACCAAGTACTGAGCAGGTATCGAAAAAATATACTCGTATCGATTCCCGATACTAAGGCAAATTTTGCTTCGGAATCTTCCCTCCACTGTTATTCCCAATATGAATCGCCCTCTGCTTTCTGGCTGCTTATATAGTTGCAACATCTGTTCCTTGCGAACGATTGTTTTCGAAAGCAGGAACAATAATAACTACGTCAAGAGATCAGTTGACGGGCAAACATTTGGAAAAACTTTTATTCTTGGGAACTACAACAAAAGAATATTTTTCACTGAACTATTTCATGACTAAATTTTTTCTTGAATATTTTCCATTGTATTATCTGTGTTAAATACTATGCATCATTAAGCGTACAGTTATGCTTTATTCCTACATTATTAACTTTTATAATAGGAGTTCAGGATTCCCAGAGGATGACAAACCTATGACTTAAAAAAATGAAATATAACTTTGCTCATACGGAATACCAAGGCACATTGAATAGGTAGCGGCAGCAGGGCTGCAATTTTGATTTTTTTTCATTCGAAGTGGTCCATGAACTGTAATTTTTATTTACATTTTACTCTGCAATGACAAATTTTGCTTACCTTTTTTGACATTTTAGCGTGAAAATACAACAACAAAATACACGCAGCTTTTTGTTTTTGCTCTAATGCTGCTACCTGTTTAATATAATAATAATAATAACAGATTGGCGCTTACACATATGTTATTGTTTGGCCGAGCTTCTCCTCCGATTTGTGGCGTGCGCCTTGATGTTGTCACACAAAGGGGAGGGACCTACAGTTTTACGCCGACTCCGAACGGCGATTGTATTTTTATGAGAAGCTTTTTCATGGCAAAGTACCCTCGGAGGTTTGCCATTGCCTACCGAGGGGCGACCGCTGTTAAGAAAAAAACTTTTTTCCTAAATTTTTTTGCGATGTTGCTTTGGCCAGGGCTTGAACCCTGGCCTGCGGAGCGGAAGCGCGCACTGCTTACTACTACACCACATATGCCTTGCGGAATTTTTAAGGTATCGATACTTTCTTTCGGTACTACTTCCAAGTAAAAGTATCGATACCTGTATGGTACCGTTTCATCCCTACAAGGTGTTAAGTAAATGCGACAGTGTTACTATTTATGAAATTAAACATATTCTACGCGAAAATGTAGGCGACTCTGCCTATACAATGCGTTCTTTTTTTTTTTTGCTTTAACTCGCTTGACAGCGCTGCTTCAATTGGCAAGACCCATTTCAGCTGTGGACTTAAAACGCCAGGTTTTCCCAACTCTTTGACAGTGTTGCCATATATTTCTGCTTCCATTCTCCATCGATGAAAGGTGGAAGCAAGTGATTTACAAAAATTAATAATAAACAATTCATTTTAGAATACATTAAATAGGGCTTAACCAAAAACTGCTAAATTGGTACTTAAAAAACTAACACGCTATCACTTCGTTTACCAGATTGTATATACATTGGCTGGATTTGTACTACTTAAATTTGTATTAGGATTGCTTCTTCATTTCACTTATGATACAATGTGTTCGAGGAAAAAAATTTCGACAATCCGTTACTCATCACTAGCAAATCAAATGCAATATAAAAATTTTCACTGCGCAATTTCTACAGCATTTCAGCAGATTTCCAATTGAGCATCAGCAGCAGTGCATCAAGAAAGCAACCGGGCTGAAATATTGCGGTAAATATTATGAAGCACGAACACACCCGAAGTTTCACTTAAAAAATCATTTCCGAACTAGCATGTTTATTACAGGAAAAAAAAAAACAAATCGAGGTTTTTCTATTAGATCTCATTTATTTAAGTTCAGATTGTTGATTTTGTTTAGTTTTACTTAATAGTACTATTTTAAATTTCAACAACTACATATACATTCGCAAATCTGCAATTGCATTTAACATCATTTTCAACTACTTAAAATATTAAAAATTAATAAAACTCTTAGGCATATTCATTAAATAATAAAGAGTCACTAATAATTCAAAGTTACTATGTATTTGCCTACACCTTAAACAATGGATTTTTGCTAGCCTTATAAAAGCTTTAAATACCATAAGTAAATAAATAAATAAGTTCGTGGCAGGTTAAAAAAATATTTTTTGGGTAGGTATTTTAAGGTATGTGTGTAATTATACCTATCACTCTCCAAGGTACACTTGTTTGTAAGAACGCAGCGTTGATGCTGCTTTGATAAATTGTTTAAATCTAAAATTACTAATAAACAACTAACTGATCCGCTGTGATTCATCTGATAAACGTATTGCATGTATTTTACTACTTCGAATGCCGTACTTACTAAAAAATGTACTTTTCGACATAGAGAAATATAGTTATTTTGTTTGGTTTTCGGCTGCAGATTTTCATCACGTTTTTTAGACCATATCATTCAGTTGAAATTAGTCTCAGATTATACATACTTAAGAATTGTAAATTTTTTCGCTTGAAAATTTCTTAGCATCTTCCTTTTCTAAATTGGTTTTAAGTTACAAATATCACAATACTTGATGATGATATCGGTCTTTTCTTATTACGAGTATTCATTGCTTTTTTAAAATTTTGTTTACCTATTTCAATTATTGCATTATATTACAGCGACATAAATTAGTAATCGATTTCACTTTCTCTAATTCAACTGGCTTACTGTTAGTATTCTATAACAATTCGTAAAAGGAACACAATTTCTGATTTATGTATGTATGCAAATATTCTATTTACAATAACATACTATTGCTGACTAGTTAGCGGTTTTGTATACTGATCAATGACGGCAGTATGACAACAGCTTAAACCATACCAAAACCTTCGCTGCCTTCACTTATAGCCAATAGAAGTGCTTTTTCAAATTGCTCGTAACTCTCGTAGTCAGGCAGGCAGAGCTGATTGAAGCTTTAGAATGAAAGAAATAAAAAGAAAAAATATGTGAATCAGAAGATGTTCAAAACATTAAGGTGAGTACATAGCATGAGTATAATTGTAAATATAAATGCACATAACTTCGTTCACTTACCACGTGTGCGCCGTCGGTAGATTACCGAATGTTGGCGCCGCTGTTATTTGAAATTGTGGATTCAATTCCTGAAAACCACCTGGTGGCAATTGTGAGCAACCTGTAGTAAATTGTAATAAGCGCGCCATTTCGGTTTGACTGAAATTACTAACAGCCGCCCAAAACCAAGCCAAGACGCGCCGAAACTCAGCGGAATTGCCATTTATGATGTGATGTGCCTTGAAGTCAGCAATAGAGTATTCGCCAGTGCCGCACATTAGTAACTGAAAGGTAATGGTTTTCTAAATAAAGTTGCATACCTTAACCAGCACAACTGAAATTACCCAACGAGCAACTCACCTCCAACTCATTCTCATCGAATATGCTTAGCAAGTTATCTGGTATAATACCATTGAGACCCTTTAAAAATGCATCAACCTCCTCCTTAACGCTACTACACAGCCGCTGTTGTGCCAATGCGTCGAGATATTGATTTTTTGTTGCGTTCGAAACACGCACCTTTGAGCCGTTCGGCGTTAATTCAACGGTTTTGTTCAGCTGACCGCTGGTATCGTAGACTTCTTCAACGAAATATAATTCCAATGAATCCGCAGCATCCAAGTCGGTATCGAGTATATATTTGATTTTGGAGAGATACAAATCAGGATCGTCTTGCTCGAAGTACTAAAAAAGTAGTAGAATTGCGGCTTGATATTTCGTTAGGGGGCACGCGCACACAGCGCTTATGACGAAGCTGAACTTATAAGCAAGCTGATAAGTATACAATCTTATCGCTCAGCTCAGCCATAAGCGCTCTGCGTGCGTGTCACATTATTGTCGATGTTTCTAAACTAGTCTATACTCACCTTATAATGCACACGCAAACCAATGAGTTGTGCCAAAAATGATCGTGTGAAACGTGCTCGCACCAGCTGTCGATAAGTGCCACCCAATGCACTTTCATACAAACATTTACCTACGATTTTGCCCGCGAACTCGAAATGCTTCAGCTTCAAATGTGATGGTCGATGTGGATTCGGATGTACCAAAGCTTGGTGCTTATCATGAAATGTGCAGAACAGTCCACCGCGTGGATCAAATAGCGCGCTGCAGACCAGCTCGAACCATTCACGGCGCAAGCCACCCCAATCGATACCTATGCAGATAGAGAAAAGAGGAAATATTTGAGCATGTTGATTTCTTTTATGATTTTCAAATAACAAAATTTCATAGAAAGAAGTTATATAGCATTGTGAAGGACCGTTGTCAGTGCCATGTAATGTCTTGTCGAGGCAATTACATTATATGCTAAATAGATAGAGATAGATCACATTTTAGACAATCCTAACCTACGTTGCGCTAGATCGAATTTTTACTAACAACAGCTGTGAGACTCTGAAATACTTGCTTCCAATAACTTTCCCAGGTTCTTCGAAAGCATGATGAAATTATACGAGGTGAAGTTATAAGAGCGAGAAGAAAAATTTTGACATTATCTTATTTGAAATATTGCCCTTAAAATTTTGTATAAGATAGCCGAATGTCCGAAAATAAAGCGAGAAAGCTTTTATAATATTTCACCTGTTTATTGCGCTATGTTTCGAAAGAACAAGATCGGTTGACTACTATCTCCGCGAAACATAGGTTGCCCAGAGTGAGAAATCATAGCAGATCTAGCTCTATCTTGGATGGGGATAAGGTATGGTGGGCGGTTGACTCCTTTGGATCACTCAAGTCTGTAGGCGGTCGATTGCAAATGCAAAGAAGCATTCATTATATCATCCATCTCCAGGTCTGTCTATTTAGGACTAGTTATACTTGGGCCGGCGTCCATGGTCAAATGGCTGGAAGCGCCTACTACAACTCGGTAGGTCTAGGGTTCGAATCCTGGCCACAGCAACATCGAAGTTTTTTCTAATAGCGGCCGCCCTCCGGCATGCAATGACAGACCTCCGATTGTATTTCTGCCATGAAAAAGCTTATCCTTAAAACCAATTGCCGTTCGGGCGTACGTCCCTCCCCTTTGTGTGAAAATATCAAGGCGCACACCACAAATCAGAGAAGCTCGGCCAAGCACCGAAAAATCCAAATGGTTTGACGAAACCGAATCATGAGAGCAGGAAAACATCAAAGATCCCAGAGCAAGCGTATCAAAATGGTGCTATAAGCATTAATTGGGTCCTGGGTATGTGCTCAGGCGACGCTTCTACCAACCAACCAACCAACCAACCAGCAAACGTGTAAGCACCAAATGTTTTTTTATACTAGGAAATACATATCGTGTATTTTGAGGAAGAAACCCATACGTCTTATTAACTGCTAAGTTAGGCAATCGACCCTCTGAGTGACCTAAATCATACAGATCTACTCGTTTAGCTTCCTTCATTCTAAGGTCGTCAAAAGACCGCTATACCTATACATTAGGGTGAAACTGAGATTTCCGTCTCCCTTACATCACCCTACTTCGAAATGAAACCCACGGATACCGCCCTACAGTACTTTGGTTAGTACTGTCGGAGGGGATCTCAAGTCTAAGGAAGTCGCCTTATTGGAAATCGAGGTGGATTTCAGTAATACTGTATGTGGACCTATCTCCAGAGCATTGGTTCAAAGTGTCATAGATCTTCCTACTGTCTGGTGGATCGACGCCATGCTCCGTGAGCGTGCTGTTACATGATCCTTGGGCAACAGTTCCGTAAATATTAGAGCCATATGAGGATGCCCACAAAGTGGTGGTCTTTTCCCCTGATGCCCAAGATGTCTCTTAGGCTAACTTCGAGAGTGTGGTTACGGCATTCTCAAAACAGCCGATTCTAAGTACCGGAGTAACTCGGATTTTACCGAACCAAAGCCGGTTGTGTCTGTGATCTGCCCCTTTTTAGATTGGTGATTCCTTCCAAACGTTGTTCGCCCCTGGAGCTACACCTTGCAGCAGAGTTTCTCCGCTTCCTCCTGATTCGGGCTGACATCGCGTCCATATGCTGTGTGTGTCAAAGAAGACTCCAACCGAAATCCACTACGGCTAAGTGTAATGTGTGCAACGGATGAATTCACCTCTTCTGGCTTGAGATTACACAGTGATTGATTCAATGCGCAACGTCGAGCTCGCGAGCGAAATAATGGTGATAACTTATCGATCGCCACTCAACACATCCTGCAGTATAATCTTATCGAAGCATACATCGACCGCAGAGATACCACTCAAGAATGTCAGGGCATTGCTAATCGATCAAGCGAAATATTTAGCGCACCTGCTACCCATCAGTGGATATCACCCTAATATAGCTCCGCTCCTCAGAGGTGAAAATCGCATGGCAGTGGGTGACGCGCACCATGACCCTGACATGAATAGGACGGCTTCGTAGAAGTTACCGAGAGCACTTTTGGCGCTATTTCCGTGACCTCAGAAGTTAATGTTGGCGAATGTAAATTCTACAAGGTGGTCACAGCTGCAGCAGCTCGCTTCCTCTCCGCCCGACTTTTATCGGAAATTCGCCATAGTCTACTAGCTGCACTATCGAACGAGCGTGATCATTTTCGTCAAGTCGATCCCGGTGATCCCCGCGTGAGGGATCTTAGTTTGGATATTCGACAACTGGTTAATTAGCATAAGCGGAAAAATTGGGAAGAGCACCTGAAGACTTGAGCAAACGTTCGTCAACCATAGGCTTCTATCCAACCTGACGAAGTGCGATGTTAAAGTGAAAATTTCACTCGGCGATCGCGTCTTGTCGTACCATTTCGCCAAGGCCCTATATCTGCCGATGACTACTCTCGTCATTCCTGATCTGTTGAAATCAGAGAGAGAGGGGACTCTTGTTGCCCGTTAACACTCCTCTCCGCAACAGTGAAGACACTTGATGCCTCGCTACTGCCGCACTTTAAATAACAACTGCTCCCAGCGAAGCGTCAGTATGGCTCCGGTAAAGTGCTCATCACAACCCCCGCCGTAACGCCTGTGAGAGAACAGTTCTACACCGTTTGTCATTCTCCTGCTATAAAAATATACTATTTTTTTACTTTGAAACAAAGATCTGATCTTCCACGCGCCCTTAATGAATTGGTATTTCCACCCACATTTCTGCGCATATACATTTAAGTTACCCACTTAAGGAATCCCATTAAGTATCAGTAGTGCCAAAGCAGCTCAGGATTTTCAAACAATTTCCCTTTCATTAAAGTAATATTTCTCACCTTGTTCTCCTTGAAATGTCACTTCAAAGTTGCCGCACCAATCGGACACCGAAAATCCTTTCGTCGCCTTCATGCTGCTCTCTAAAATCTTCTCCCGATTCACTTTCAATGCGAGCTTTTCATGATAGTAACTCGCATGGAATTTACGCACTTCATGATAGAAAAAGTCCTGCTTATCCTTGAAAGTCTCCGAACCGCCGATGTTCTTTAACAAGAAATGCGTAAAGGTAGCCGCTATGATATTGCGATCACGTGATGCCAATTCGATTTTCGGCTGTGCGCCATCGTCTATTATGAAAACCGGTCCATGTGGCTGTGCGGCTACGGTCGGCAGAAAATGGAATTTAGTTGAAGGACACAGACGAAATGTCGCTATACGCTTAGGGATAAATTTGAGTATCATCTCCTTGATAGTGACCTGAAAGATGAGAGAATTCTACATTTGAAAATTGACGCTGTCGTTTGAGGCAAAACACCTTCGTTAACTCACTTGTTTGGGTCCCACATAGCAAAGCACCTTTCGTGGCTTACTCTTCGGCGTGCCATAAATGCTCAACAATTTGGCTTCATAACAAATGTTATGCTTGCGTGATGCGATATTCTTGTGGACGAGCGTGCTGTCGCTACCTATGAGGGTGGATGAGGGCGCATGGAGAGGGTGGAAAAAGGATAGAAAATATTTAAAATGAAAACAATTGCATGGTAATCAAAGCAGTATGGAAAAATGGAAGCGAAATTTTTAAAGTTCAACAAGCATTTTTGTATATGCAGTTATTTAACTTCCGTGTTTGCAAGCGATTTAGACATGTGCGAAATGCGAAAGTGTAGTGTGTGTAATCAAGGAGAACATTCAGGAACATACCACTCAGCACGATGATGTCAAAATCACCATTTGGTAGCTTCTGTTCCAGGTAGCTAATGACGGCGCGCAGACATATCGGCTCCGGAAAAAGCGCCGTCACGGCAACACGTGTGTTCACACGGTCATAGGTGAAGGTAATGGCATGATGCAACTTTTCAATGGGTTCGCCATTCAAATCGAAAATCTCAACACGATAGCCCTGCATGAAACACGAAAATGATTTATTTCAAAATAGTGCTTGGACACGCCTCTAGCGCCGCACGTGCATACGCTCCTCACGTTACTCACCTTCACCGGATCGTCATTTTCCTCGAAGTTGCACGCATTACCAAATTCATCACGCGGTTCAATGTGCAACATTGTCGGCGTTCCAGTACAGCAAATCACTGTGCTGGCTGGGCGTATGAAGCGCGATCGACGCGCATCTATGGGGCCTGGCACGAAAGTTTTGGTGAAGGGCGAACCAGAGATGTGACTGGAGCCAATAAGCACGGAAATTTTATACTGTCCCGCTGTGCGTACAGTAAATTTCACTTTAGCGATATTCGCATTATTCGGATCTGTTGATGAGCCTAGCTCGCTAATGGTCACCACTTTGCGTGTACCCTCGGTGACTTCGACGAAAAATTGATCAGTATCACAGATGGGATAAGGCTGTCCGTTGCGTTGGAAGAAGCGTACAATGAAGCACATTGTACCACCAACTGGCGCTGGGTCCTTCCAGTCCCACTGCACTTTACAATTGGCCGGCAGTAAATATTTACCAGTCACATATTGTAGCAGTGAGTGGCGCGCTTCTGGCGCCAACGATGGCTGCGTCATGGCGGCTAGCGTGACGAGTCCAGCCACCGATACGGACACCACTAGCATGCCACCCCATGTCCAGGCGTCCTGATGTTGACTCGATTTCACAACGGTCGACCAGAGTTGTGCTTTCAATGCATCCAATTGCGCTTTGGATGTGGGCAGGTTTTGGCGTGCTTGCGACCATATTTGCCAATCTTTGCCGAGTATTTTACTAGCACGTGAATCTTCCAACCAGTAAACGTCTTCCAATGACGCTACTTCGACGGCTAGTAGGCGCTGATAGTGATGTTGTAGGCGATGATCGCGTAACCATTCGCGTAAAATTAGCTTCTGTTGTAGATGTAAAGCGGCGCGTTGTAGGCGTTGCTCATCGCCGGGCGGCAATTCGGGTAGACGCTCCGGATCGCCACAACTGGACAAAGAGGAGATGCCTGAAAGGGAG
>JAPVRG010249632.1:0-12762 GCA_029783565.1 Rhagoletis cerasi
TCCGTTGAATTTGTGTTGAAACTTACTTCTTGATTTTATTCGTTAGTTATTGTGTAGAAGTTGACCCACCCCCAAACCCCTTCTTTTGGAGCAGTTGGTAACCCCACCGTCTTAACTGGGTTTAGCCGGCTGCATTTGTGTGTTTCTATTGTCACCATTAGTGTTGTAACTTTGTTTAGTTGCGGGATTAGGGTTTCGGGATTAGTGACCCCGAAGTGTTATTAAATAAGGTGGTGACAACCCGAATTTGAAAAGCTACTGGGGAAGAAACGCGTTTGGACCTATTAAAAACTGTATTACTCGAGGTAAATTCGAAGCGATTAAGCAATATTTTTCACTGCGTGATGAGATATATTGGTAGACCGCCTTAACCAAAGATTTGACTCCGTGCCAAAGCAAGCCAGCCTCTGTGTCGACGAACAAATGTGCAGCACAAAAATGAAGCACCACCTACGCCAGTATATGCCCAATAAGCCTCACAAGTGGGGTATTAAGTTATTTGTACTTTGCGATTCGTTTGGTTATGCTTACCGCTTTGAGATCTATACCGGCGCAGGTGATAACGTTATCTTACCTGGTCACCCAGATCTTACTTCGTTGTACGTTTAACAGAAACCGTACAAAGTTTCAAAAACCACATTATATATTTTGATAATTTTTATACGTCGCTACCTTTGTTGGTCTATCTGCGTGCCAAAGGTATTTATAGTCTTGGCACAGTGCGTGTAAATCGCATCCCCAATTGCAAGCTACCAAATGATAGTACCATCAATAAAAAGCCAAGAGGTTTTTCGACTGAGTTCGTAGGCTCCTCTTATGGAGTCGAAATAAGTAATGTGTTGTGGAAAGACAATAAAGCCGTTCGTTTGTTGTCCACTTATGTGGGCGTTAAGCCATTTGCAAGGACAAACCCAAATGAACAAATGGCAAAGGCTCTTCGTTACGAAAGGAAATCTAAGCGATACGTAGAAGTTGATTGCCCACAAATAATTCGCGAATATAATGCCCACATGGGGGGCGTAGACCTGATGGATGGACTTATGGGTCGTTATCATATTCGAGCAAAAACTCGGGATGCCGCTACTCGAATATTTTATCATTTGGTCGATATGGCAGCAACAAACGCTTACATTTTATATAGGCGTATTAAAAAGGAAAACGAAAGCACGGACAAATTGCTCGAGCTCCCGGATTTCCGCGAATCGATTGCTGCTGGATTGGTAACATTTCAGAACAAAAATGCACGGGGTCGCCCAATCAGTAATCACAATAGCCAGACGATGCAGTTTCCATCTTCTCAGTCAGTGCGCGTAATACAGTCTCCGTCCTCTCATGTAGAGTTGACTATGCAATCTCCAACCACCCGGCGACCTTTACAGCCCCAGCTCAAAGCATCCAATTCAGGATTTGCGCTTTGATCAGGTAAACCATTTTCCGGTTTGGTTGGATCGTGACCGTGGAAGAAGATGGTGCAAGAACTGCAAAAGTTCACAAACGCAGTGCATCTGCTCCAAATGCAATCTGCATTTATGCTGCACAGCCAACAAAAATTGTTTTTTGGAGTATCATAATAAGAAATAAAATTAAACTTTGTTACTAACAAATGACTTTTTTGTACACTCACAGCCCCAAGAGTGCCTTGAGGCACTTATTTACATTTCTTCACCTTACAGGTAAACGAAAGCTTATAGGCAATTTTTGAACACATATTTGAATTCAGGAGCCACAATTCACCATAGAAAAAATTATTTAACTTATTTTTTACCGTTATTTTCAAAAGTAGTCGTAGAGGGTTAAGTAGGTAAGTTCAAATATTTAATATAATGGCAAAGGAGGGTGTGAATATGTTGATGAAGAAAAGAATGAAGATAAAGATTAGGATGAAAGTAAAGGAAAAGGTACGGATAAAGATAAATATTAAGATCAAAGTAAAGATAAAAAAACGAGACAAAGGTAGAAATAGAGAAAGTGATAGAGATAAAGATAAGAGGCAGAGAAAGGAACTGAATACGTGGTGTCATGCTATGTTATGATGTGTTATGTTAAGTAATGTTTTGTCATCTTATGTACGTTCGTTAACGCATTTCACCTCAACTCACCACAGCTCACGTTAAATCACCTCACTTCATTTCAACCCACTTCCCCTTAAGTTAACTGACCTTACCTCAACTCATCACACCTCGTCTTCAAAACTTACTCCACCTGAGCACACCACTCCTAAATTCAACAAAGCTGAAATCCCCACACCTAAATCCACCACTTAACTCACCACATTCAAACTCACCTCACCTAAATTCACCACACCTTAATTCACCACACCTTTACTCACCACAGCAAACTTCACTACACATCAACTCACCACACCTGAATTCACCACACCGTAACTCACCATACCCAATTTCACAACACCGCAACTCCTCACACCCAATTAGGGGGCGTGGCACCTCCCAGACAAACTGAAATTTTCATATCGCTTATCTTCGGAACCGCTTATGCTGAAGTACTAAAATTTGATACAGCTATATATTTTATCAGTACCGTACTTATGGCAAAAAGTGGTAGACATTGGAACAGGGCGCGTGGCTTATCCCATAAAAACTTAAATTCTCATATCGCCTATCTCTGAAACCACTTATGCTAAAGTACCGAAATTTTATGTGGCTGAATATATTATCAGTACCGTACTTATGACCAAAAGTGGTAGGTAGTTTTTTTAAATTGAGAGGAAATTCATCTTTATATAAATTGCAAGCATCGTTAAACTAGGGACAGATTTCTCCTAGGTTCCTTAATCGAACTGAATCATTGCTGTTATTTTGTTCAAAAAGTGTTTTGCAGGAACAGTGCAGAATAAGTTCGTTTTTCGGATAGGTGGCGCAAGGATCAATTTTTTGTGGTACACTTTTGAGCTACTTAGTCCCCATGGATTTTCATGGGAGATATATCAGATATTTAGTACCGGGCCCGGATTTTCTCTTGCAGGCCATGAGTATACTAAATATCGAGCCTTAACCGCCAAAATAACGTAAGCGACATTTTTTTCAAAATTTTATTTTTGATGAAGAAATGCTCCTGGAGCAGCTAGATGATTTTCTGCATCAAAAAGAAAATTTTGGAAAAAATGTCGCTTACGTTATTTTGGCGGTTAGGGCTCGATATATTATGTATTGCGTCCCTAAGCACATTGGTCTCACATGGTTGTAGTGGATTATCATCACATTTCTAAAGTTTGACACATGTAAAGAGTCAAAACTGTGTACAAGTTATTGTACAAATTTGATGAAAAAGTGGGGTGCTCGAATTTCGAGCACAGTGCAATACTAGTTGTATTAATTTTTCCCTGATTCGACAAACGGTCTGATCACCGTTAAAGATGTTTTTTAGTGCTAGACAGACTGACAGGCATTTTTCGTTATTATTTGTTGCATACTCTGACGCTTTGAGGATAGCCAATGCCTCGGCAAAAAAAATTGAGCTATTCGGAGTCAGCCAACCATTGGATATTAGTTTTTGTTAATATTTATGTGGCGTATTAACATTTATATTTCAACAGTATTATTGAGCTTTGTACCACAATTTTATTTTTTTTAGGAAAAATGGAAAAGCAACAAAGTCTAAGCAGTAGAACTTATAGCTGCTATTTCGGAGATCACCACATCTCCTCATCAGACTTCTTTTTCTAGACTTCAGCAGGAATCGAACCCGCATCATCGATGTTCAAAGTTGTGCTATGGCCAGTTCTTGAACCAGCGGTGAAAAGGGGTACCCAGCCCTCTAAGGTCTGCGAATGAATTAGTTCTTCAAAACGTTGTATAAAAACTACCGCTTTTGTATTAAGTTTACGGAGGGCATAAAGATCGACATTTATTGATGCGGGATGGAGTTTCCAAGGGCATTGGCTACTAACTTTCGGGCAAGTTGACGGTGAAGAAATACCGAGGGTGTTGCAGTTGTAGACGCAACGGCGAATGGCCGACCAGGTTTTGAAAGATCTTTTATGCCGGGATGCGGTTTTAAAGGTATTGAAAAGAGGTTTATTTGTGGTGCTTAATAGTTTGGGTATAAGCTTAAGAGGGGTTATTTGACGTCTTTCGGTGATATATGGAAGTCCTGCTTCAGCTAAAACACACTTGATAGGAGACGTTGGGAAGGCGTTAGGGCTTCGTCGGACCGCTGAATGATAAGGGGCATTGAGGAGGTGAGTGGCTGAACCTTCTTTGGAACTGTTATTTTGTGGAGAGTTATTAAAGTAGCCTATAAAAGACTTAGGAACTATACAATTTTTTAATTTGATAGGAATCTTGGTTTCCTGCAGGCATATTATATCGGGTTGAATGTCCCGGATAATTTAGGCGATATCATCATATTTATTTAAATATCCTCTGATATTCCACTGTAAAATTTTAAGCATAATGTTAAATAACTACGAATATCAGATAAGTGTATAGGTTTATGTATGTATATGTTGTTGATATGTATAAACTATCTTATTTGGTCAAACTTGTGTGTTTGTACGTGATTAGTAGTCGTTTGTAAAATAAAATAGTTTTACTTATTGTTTTTTGTATAATTTTCGATGTTATGTGTTCTTTTGCTGCTGCTGATGTAGACGGCTTGGTAAAATCATTTGAGTTGTTGGTAAAATTTATATTGCTTGACGAATGATAATTTTGAGTTGATTGTTGTGGTGATTCCAATTCCATGTTATGCGAGTGTTCGAAAGGTGAGAGATTTCCAATACTAAAAGCGACTGAATCTTTTGCATAGCGGAGCGAATGGGGTGCTGTAGTTTGAGAGAGGTCGTCTGGTGTTGTTGTCGTTGATGTACCAAAGTTTGCAGTGTCTGTTGTTGGTTCCACTGTGTCAATTGGTTGTGATTGATTGTTGAAGGTGGGCTAGGCGGGGGAAAAACTGGTTTTTGTGACTATGGATTTGCAGATTGGTGTTGTTGTTGTAGAAAAAGTTGTTATTGATGGATTTTCTTCAGTGATTGGGCTGTAGTTAGTGCTACTATTTTCTGTGGTTTTGATATCGCCTTAATTATGCTTTTGTCAATTGAACTATTTGCTTTCATAATGTTAGCGAGTGAGTTTGGATTCAGGGAGAGAGGGTTCCGGGTTTTGTATATTTTGTTACCTTCGCGCAGAGTACATTTTTCTTACGTTTTTATTTTCATGATTTTTTTCGCTTGCTGATATTTCTGCCACGAGTTGGATGAAGCAGCATGATCGCCTGCAAAATTTGCACAGTAGGTGCGGATACATGGTGCGGATGTGTGAGGGGGGAGATTACATGTTTGACAAGCTAGCATATTTTTGCAGAACTTGAGCGTTTGCCCTAACTTCTGGAAATTTTTGCAGCACATGGGGTTCGGGTAGAAGGGACGAACTTTGGTGGTGATCCAAGTGATGTCAATCTTGTCCGGGAGAAAGTAGTTGTCGAAAGAAATTAAGATTACGCCTGTGGGTTTAGAGACTCCTTCGGTAATACGTTGGAATTTATAAACGTTTGTTACGTTATACTCTTTCAAGCCATCGACGATTTCGTTTTCGGGAACGTTGTTGAGGAAAGGGGCATATACAGTGCCCTTAACGCAGTTGAGATTATCGTGGTAGTTGGCGGTAATTGCACACAGACCAGGAAGCGGGCATCGATAAACTTTTTCGCATATTCTCGATTTTCCACCAGGACCACTAAGCTGCCGTCGGATTGTTGGGAAATAGAATTAATTTGTTTACATATGGAAAGAAGAGATTTATGTAATGCAGAAATTGAATATTCGGAGAATGATTTATTTGTGTCTTTTGGTTTTATTGTTACGAATTTAGGATCGTCTTTTTTTGTCAGTGGGAGCTCGGGAAACTCTCCACTAATATTAATAGTTTTTTTGCGTTTAGCAAGGGGGGGTGGGGATAATAGGGCAAATCTATTACTCCCGAGTCTTGGGGACCCAGGGGCCATGCTGATAACTTTTTACAAACACGTGTGGATATTTAGTTCGCAGGTGTCACAAAGCAGAAAGATCGGTTTGTTATTGTACTACTAACTGTACGAATACAGAGAAAGAAAAACTGACGAACAATAACCTCACCACGACCGTATGATATGACAATTTAAATTAGGCACATAGAGTATGTATGGATATTTATATTGTATATGACTATTATTCCCATGATTTTGTACATATTTACATCTTATCTATAGGTTTGTGCATCATTCTTCGCACAGCCGTTACAAAAATAAAATAAAAATGTAGACACTAATATTTATATGACGGGCTAAAGCAAGCAAACGCAATCCCGGTGTACTCACTTTCCTTTAAAATCTTTTTTTGCTGATCAAATATAATGTGGCTCTTTATTATTTATACGTTCTTTACACAAGATTATATTATTAATAGTATCAAGAGTAAGTTTATTTCGTAACTTTGTTTTGATTAATAACAGCAACGAAAATTTCCTCTCGGCCGCGGCAGAGCTGTGTGGAAGCGAAATAATGTTTAAAATGAAATTGCAAAGCTCAGCAAAACTATTTTGATTAAGACCATTTTTAATTAAATTTACCTTTGACCAAAATGTATCCAGGTCCATATCAACAGATAGATTTAAGTCAATAATCCTCAACAGGTTCAATCCAAATCTAGCTTTAAAATGCTCTAAATATTCAATATAGAACAAAAGCGCCTTCATTTTCACTTCAATTATCTCACCAGTACACAAATTACATTTGATGAATGGCTTTGCCTTGGTTTCACTGAAAGTGTCAGAAACTGATTTGCGATTGCATTTGTCTTTGAAATTATAGTTAATATCATTCCTAAACAATTCTTGTTTAATAAAGTTGCTTTGAATTAAAAGGTTGCTAAAATGTTTGCAGATACATATTTTCTACTTTTCGCAAATAACTATTATTGTCGCGGAACCTACCAAAATCCAATCTATCCTACCAACCTACCAAATGGAACAAAAACCTACCAGTTTTGGTAGGAAAAGCGCATGTGTGGCAACACTGGTTGTAGCCCGTAGCGCTGAAATCTGCGGAATTTAGATTTTTCCGTGTCAGCTGATTTCTTCCTTTTATAGATGGTTGCCAATTCGTCAGTTTTGCAGATGGTAAAAAAGTTATTAGTTCCTGTACGAAAGACTACCGAAGTTTAATTACTTAGTAAGTAAGTGGACCAATTCTTACTGCGTTAGAACTCACTCACTCACTCCAATAATATTCAAGTTCACAAAGAGCGGTACTTATATATAAAAAATGTAACCCTAGGTGCATATGTATGTATGTAGTACAAGTATGACATGTGCAAAGTAAAGATAAGTAACCCTGTCGGAAAGAAGTGATTTTTTTTTAAAACAACTAGTTGAAAAATTACTTTGGAACAAATGCTATTTTTTTAAGCAATGAACCATCAATTGAGAAAGTAGTTGGAAACTAACTACTTTCGAAGTTCTTTAAACCAAATGCATTTGCAAGTAGTTTAAATCACATGCAGAGTCGGACTATTGACTTGCTCATTGTAATTCAAAGCGAACATTTGACAGCATATTTACATGTCTGGCTGTGGCTGAGTGTGCAGAGGTGCTTGCTGTTATTTGTTGGCTTCCAGAAGGTACGGGTTCGAATGCCGTCGGAGGCAAAATGCCAAAATGATAATGAGAATTATTCTTTGGTGCCTCCGAGCTATGAAAAAGCATCTATGAAGTGCAGAACGAAGGCGTATTCAAACGAAAAATATTCATTTTTAAAGTCCTTCAGACCAAATACATTTTAAGGTAATTGAAAATATATGCACGAAAAGGCAATTGACTGCTTCCTAGGACATCGCCATGTTAAATAAATGAGTTCGTTGCAGGTAAAATAGTGAGAATTTCAATTAGTTATCATTGAAAATAAAGTAGTTTATAAATTACTTTCAAATTAATTGAATTTCCTGCAGGGAAGGTATAATGTATGTATGTATGCACATACATTTGTAGCTATGTACCTTATGTACGAGGAATGTTAACATATGTATATTTCATATAAATGTATGTATGTAAAATGATGTGTAAATATTATGAGGTTTCGCTATGTTCTAACGTGTGTACGTAAATATGTTAGGCAGTCGGCGATGTCGGTGACATACGTACATATGTACATATGCATATGTAAGTAGCAGCGTGCGTATATCAAAGCGAAGGAATGGTATAACGCTACAATCAGGCGATTTTACCATGACATGGGCGCTGTGTCGATATGCTACAAGGGGGTTTCACCGAGAGAAATTACCCCAATCTCAAACATCCTGCCCGGCTGAAGCTTCGAGGTTCAGGACTTCGTCTTGTATTCCAGTAAGCCTTACCACCTTTTGTACTGGGCGCTGACATTTTCGTTTGACGTACATGCCTTCTGCAGTTAACTGGTCTCCGTTGTATTCAATGGTAACGATGCGGACAAGGCCATCGCTGCCAGGGTGGATATCAGTGATCCGACCCAGCCGCCAGCATGCTGGAGGCAAGCTCTCATTTCGGATAAGAACTACATCATCTCGTTGTAGTTTTGGTTCAGGCCTCATCCACTTACTGCGCGCTTGGAGCGAATTCAAATATTCATTCTGCCAACGACGCCAGACATTTTCGAACATCCTCTGCAAACGTTGCCAATAGTGTAGGCGATTGTCAGGAATATCTGGTAGCGGTGGTTCAGGGCAGCAATTCAGTGGACGGCCAATTAGGAAATCGCCTGGCCTAGGCCACCATCTGGGTCATCATGCAATGCTAAAAGTGGCCGTGAATTCAGACATGCTTCTATCTTCGTTAGCAGCGTGAGAAGCTCATTATAGCGCAATGAATGGCGGCCTATAATGTGCAGTAAATGCTTTTTGGCCGAGCGAACAGCAGCCTCCCAAATTCCTCCATGGTGTGGGGCGGACGGAGCAATGAACTTCCATTGCGTTCCTACTCGAGCACCGTGCTGTTGGGCGTATGTGGATACCCATGCCTTCCAATCCTCATGCATCTGCCTATCAGCTCCTACGAACTGAGTGCCGTTGTCGCTGAAGAGCTTAGCACAAATACCACGACGACTGACAAAGCGATCATAGACGTCTATGAAAGACCTGGTACTCAAATCCTCAGCAAGCTCTATATGCACTGCTCGTGACGCCACGCACACGAATATAGCTGCGTAGGTTTTTGTTGTTGCAGTCGATCTCTTGCTACCTATGCGAGCGTGAAACGGGCCACAATAATCCAGACCGCTATTTAGAAATGGTGGCGCCACAAGTACTCGCTCTCGGGGCAGCGACGCCATTTGCTGTTGCTGCAAAATTCGTTAATGTCGCCCACACAATGTGCATCTCCGAACATATGTGTTCACCTGTGAACGCGCGTGCATCACCCGAAACCTCCGGCGCAAGTATTGCAACATTTGCTGGATACCGCCACGATGACATTGATTGTGGGCGTCAGCGATGAGTAAGCTGGCAAACGCACCTTTGGGGATAATCATTGGGTGCCTTTGCTAGCCAGTCATTTCTGCATTTCTGAGGCGTCCACCAACTCGGAATATTCCCTCAGCATCCACATAAGGTTTAAGTGTCAGGAGATGACTGCGATTATCAAGCCTGGAATTTGATATAAGAGCATTAATTTCGCCTCTATATTCCTTACCTTGCACCTGCTTAACAGTCACAAGCAGGGCCCATTCGTATTCTTCAGCTGTCATAACCTTAGCTCTCTGACCCCTAAAGGACAGAAGAAAGCGTCGCAGTCGCGCCGTTGTATTCAGGACACGAGCTAGTGTGTTAAACTTTTCAATAAGGGGTATCCGGCGGCCATAAGATGACGTCATGAGCAATTGATGATCAGCGCGAATGGCGACTAGTGTACGTGGGGAATAACATTCTACAGTATGAGCCTGATGTTGGTCCTCAGTCAGTTCTGGTACGGCTGCATCGTCTCCATAGCGCAGATGACAAGAAGGCGGACCTGTCCACCACAATGGATGATTCTGAAGAGACGTCGGTATGATCCCCGACTCGCACAATCAGCCGGATTGAACTCGGAGCGAATGTGGCGCCAATGTCTAACATCTGTGTTGGCCTGTATAAAGGCAACGCGATTAGCGACGAATTGTTTTAACGACAATGGCGGCTTGCGAATCCAGTGAAGCACTATGGTGGAATCACTCCAGAGTGTATAAGGTACTGTGAAGTGGAACCGTCCACTTCATTTGCTGTTACCTGCTGGAACTTTTGTACGTGGAGCCCTGGCGCTCCGGCTCTGTTGCTGCTGACTGCAATTGTGTGGTGGTATGGAGCCCTAGCGCTCCGCTGATGCTGACTTACAGTGCTACTGCCTGCAATGCTGAAGTACTGGCCACTATACTTTTTATGCTGCGGGCACTTACACAATAGAGTTGCTACCCGGGCCACCGGTTGGCACGCGGCTAGTCGCCAAGTTGCGAAAAATAATAATTGAAAAACGTTTTCTATCTTTTCGTTGTAAAGTACGCGCCAGAATGACGCTCATTTATTTTTTCACTTACTTACTTAAGTTAGCTGCTATTTCTGTTACTATACAACAGGGAGGTATTTTTTTTAATATCGTAAATTTAGATTAGTAGTAGATTAGCTTAAGGCGAATTCATGTAAGGTGAAGTGTAGAGTGTACATCAAATGCTTGATCGCATTACATCACCCTCCTTTGGAAAAAGAAGAATTTGGCAACTTGATCAGGCTTGCCACATTCTTCTTTCCCGTAGCAAATCCGAGTTAAACTGTTTTGAAGGAACGAATTTCAAATGCGTTTGGAGTATTCCTTCCCTTTTTACATTCGTTCGTTCAAACCAATTTAATTATCCTAAACATTGAATTAAATGCTATTGTAATTTAGTTCTTATTAGTTAATTAATTTATTAATATATAATTATTTGCCCAATTAATAGTGAACATATTTAGTATTTAAGCAAGTGGTAATTTAGTAGTTAAGGCGTAAGTTAGAGTAGATATATATATGCATATTTATAGTAGGTTACAAAATGATTTAATTCATATTCATGTATGTTGTTTTATTTCATTAACGCTATGCTTTATGTTATTATAAGCCATTTAAAAATAATGCTTACAATATTTTTAAATTCATTTTCTTTTTGTTGTGTGAATATTTATACACAGATTTTTTCTTTAAGCCAAGTGACTATTTTAACAGTATATTAAAGGATAATATTTTAAGTTTTTGTTTATGCAATAAACTAAACTAAGTATATTTACATGTTTGTAAATGGGAATTTCTTTAGGCCCATAAAATATTTTTGCTTTTTTTTCTTAGTTTATATTTACATTTATATCATGTTTCGGAACACAGTAATGTGCAAATTTTTGGTAATTCAATTTATTAATTTAATTAATGATTTAATTGTTTGTGACTTACAAAAATTGAGTGAAATTAAAAATTTTCAAAATTGATTAAGATTTTGGCTTTTAGCTAACTTTTTGGATTCTGTTTTTGTGAACAGTTCTTAATTTGCTTTTGTCTTTGTCAAATATAGTTACGTTCACACCGTCTACTTGTGTCACTACGTATGGGCCTTTGTATATGCTTTGATGTTTGTCGCGGTGCTCTTTTTGAATTAAAACCATATCATTTTTGTTTACGATTAAAGGACGTGCCTGTAAGTTTGTTTTCTGCGAATTTTATGTTTGTTTATTAATTCCTTAGCTAACGCATGCGATTTTTGCATACGGTATTTTACTTCCTTAGCATAATTTTCAACGTTATAGATTGGGTCTATTTCGGTTTTTTATAATTCATGTGGTAAAATAGCTTTTTTGCCAAAAAGTAATTCAAAAGGCGTAAATTTATTATCAAAAACCGTGCTAGACGTGGTATTGTGTAAGAAAGTAAAATATTTTAAATACGTGTCCCAGTCAGCATATGTTTCATTCATATATGCGCGTAAGTACTCGTTGAAAACTCTATGGTTTCGTTCGATTGTGCCAACAGTTTCGTGATGGTGTGCTGTTGAAAAATCATGCTTAATATTTAAAACTTTGGTTAGTTCTGAAAAAATTTCGTTTTTAAATTCTGTGCCTAAGTCTGATTTAATTGAATTCATGATGCCGTAAGTTAATATAAAAGTTTCAAAGATGGCAGAGGCAACAGTCTTTGCTGATTTGTCTGGTATAGCTACTGTTACCAGATATTTTGTTAGATCGCAAATCATAGTAACAGCGAACTTGTTACCATATTTGGATTCTGGTTGAGGTCCTATCGTGTCTCTCACTACTATATCAAACGGTTTAATAGGAGTTGGCGTTAAAACAAATTTTCTTTTATTTTACGTTTGACTTTATTCAATAGACATTTATCGCAGGTTTTGACAAATTCAGCAATACCACAGGTCATGTGTTTCGAATAATATTTTGTTCGAATTTTCGCGTACAATTTTTTCATTCCGCAGTGTCCACCTGCAATTGGGTCGTCGGGGTAAATTGTCATTAGTTTTAATTTTTTGTCGTCGTCAGTTATAGTTTCTACGGTATCTGTTAGTATTATTTGTAGAGATTTTAAAATTTTATTTCCGCTGGTTTTAAAATTTGTAATAGAACAAGTAAAGAAGTCTAAGTTCAGGTAAAACTGATTATTAAATACCCGGCGCACGTATGAAGCATCGTTTCACGATGCTGAAACATACCGTTACGTGGTAAACAGGGCTGGGGGTTTTACCCTTTTTCAAATATTATCGATAATTTAGCTGTGCTTAAACATCTTACTTCTT
>JAPVRG010249637.1:0-21840 GCA_029783565.1 Rhagoletis cerasi
ATCATGTCATATAACCAAATCAATCAGAAATTACCTAAATAATAATGTCCCTAAGTATCTAGGACGACTTTCCCGTTAACCCTGTATATGTACTTGTACACAGCCAAGGCCACCAAAATATTATTACCTATTTGTCTCACTGTATTGCAGCCAAACGCAATTCACTCACCCGCCACCTACTGCCGCTTTTTAAACTGTTAAATGTGTATATTTAATGTGTAAATTTATGCAGCAATGCATGCAGCGGCACACAATTTTTCCGTATTTTATTTTTTTATTTCTGTTTTGGCTTTTGTTTTGATCGCAAGCACTTTTGCTTCAAACTCATTCGCATTCTTTTAGTCACTTTTCTAATTGCCACTTTTATTGTACATAGTTACAACCTTTTTATGTAGCTAATTGTAAGTTACTGACTCTTTTGATTGCCGCCAACATAAACACACACACGCAAACACACACACATTCATATGTACATATGTATGTTCTCATAAACAAACAATGACCAGCCATAGCATTGAACATTATGCGTCTCACTTTGCGTCCAGTCCATTTGTTGCTCCAACTGTTTATTAGCAGGCTATTGGAGGTGGAAAACACAACGTATAGACTGCATTGAAAATTAATTCTAACTGACAACGAACGAGTGGACAATGCTAAAAGGCATACAAAAAAGTGCAACGCAACGTAACGCAGCTTGCTCGCGAGGAGGGCTCGAGGGTGGTTAACTTTGGCTGCTGCTGCTGTTAGGTGTATAATACGAGTAGATATGTAGACGCAAATGTGAAAATGGAATACGAGAACAGTTGCAATGGCAACTTTTTTCCATGCCACTAGTGAAGCGTTGAAGTTGCGCGTTTCGAAACTAGTTTATCCGTGTTAATATTTATGTATTTGTGTATGTTCGTGTACCTGTTTGCCAACGCCAACATACATATGTATGCATTTGTATGAGTAGCTGGTGGCTAACGCTCTGTAAGCTCTTGTCTATCTTACCATGAACTCAAAATGGGTCACTGGTCTCACATTCTATTGGCTTGATTACATAAATTCTATATCGATTTTCATCAAATTGCGCTGCAACAATGCACTTTCTAGCGAAGGTATTTGTTATTGTATGTGTTACTGCTACTTATGTGACTTTTAGAGTGGAGTGGTTAATGAGATTTATTTGTTAATATTTATTTTATGGACTTTTCGTGCATTTGGTAGAGCTTAATTGTGGTCAACTTAGTGGTCACAGAATATTAGTATATGTAATAAAAAAAATATAAAGACCATGGTTTACATATAACTGGGTCTTGAACTTAAAAGACTAGTAAAAAAGCACCATGCACAATGTAAAGTTTCTGGTCATTTAGTTGGTTAAACATAATCGACTAATTTTTTCTGCTTTTAAAGAAAAGACTAGAAAACGACGAACATAAATTTTTAGGGCCGAACGGAACTTCGGCCAATTTTGGCAGAAGCCGAACCGCAGCCTAACCGAACATTTTCAAGGTCTAAAATAATAATTAATCAATGAATTTTTAAAAAATCTAGATTTATATTATTACCTGAGAAAGGTACATTAGCTTAAATCACATCCATTTCAGTTCATAACATAAACATGCTTATGTTTCTAAAAATAATAATAAAAAACGTAAAATTTTAATACTGGAGATTTAATTTATATTGTTATATATAGTGGTATATAACTGACCTACAGCACTGAACAATTCCTCAGTGACACAGAGAAGTTAACAGAAGCTTGAAGCAATTTTTTCAACAATAAATGTGGGCTTTGGATACCAAAAAAATTTTGCTTGAATACCAAGGAATAAAAAAGTTAATATTTGATTTGATTCTGTCGTTTTAAAATTAAAATTAAACACAGGCTTACACATCCAAAGGAAAATATGTTAACACTGAAACTTTGTAGAGTTTTTAATCCAATAAAAGTTTTTTTTGGTCGAGGCCGAACCGAACTTTAGTGGTCGAACCAGGCCGAAGCTGACATCAAAGTTCGGTCGTTCTCAAGCAAAAACCAATTAACTGGCGCTGAAACTTGGATCCGCCACGGAAAATAAATAATAGGTCAACTTTGCCTCGGATGAGGCCCACTTCTTTTGATGGCAATCACGGCGAACGATGACTATGAAGCACTATGTCTGACATAAAGTATAAACAGAATCAATTCGCTGAGCGAACTTCGTCGGAAGAAACTTCGCTGTCAAAATTAAAACACACTGCAATGTATGAGATTGCACACAACCAAAGTGAGGACGAAGTTCGTTTGCCAAATTCGGCGAGAATAGATTTATTTTTAATTTTGCCGCTGCCGCCGGTCGACAAAATCAGCTATCAGTGATAAAATAACTTTTCTTCTTTGCTTTTCGAGCAGATAATTATCAAGGAGGAGAGAATAAAACAGTTTGAGCATGCATCTTTTCGGTTTTGTATTTTTATGTTTTTTATTTTGCGCTTCCACTCCGCAGGCCTGTGTTCAAGCCCTGGTCAGAGGAACGTCGTAGAAAAAAAGGTTTTTTCTTAACAGCGGTCACCCCTCGGCAGGCAATGGCAAACCTCCGAGGGTACTTCTGCCATGAAAAAGCTTCTCACAAAAATACAATCGCCGTTCAGAGTCGGCGTTAAACTTAGGTCCCTCCCCTTTGTGTGACAACATCAAGGCGCACGCCACAAATCGGAGGAGAAGCTCGGCCAAACACTAACATATGTGTAAGCGCCAATCTATTATTATTATTATTTGTTAATCCGCTGATGCGAATTTCGTTTCGATTCTGTTTTACTGGGCGAAATGTTGCAGCGACGGCATCGCTCCCCCCGACGAAATTCTCTCAGCGAATTGGTTCTGTTTATACTTTAAGGTTGACGTCACCTTCATCTAAGAAATGCGATGGATGTGTCAAGGCATGGAATACACAGGCCACTGCGACGTCTGCTTTAGCTGTTATATAAAGGAGCACGGATTAGGGAAAGAGATTCCGTAGTGAGCAATGCACTGGCGTGCCATTCGAGAGATACGAGGTTCGAGCCCTCGGGCAGCGGATTTTTTTTTATTCAATTAACTTTTTTTTTAATTATTTTTTTTTTATTTTTAGATTTTATTGTTTTGAAAAAAAAATTTATTTAATATTTAGGAACTTTTATTTTTTAGTTTTATTTTTTTTTTCATTTAAGTTTTAGCAACTTATTTTCCCCCTTTTTTAATTTTTCCTTTTTTCAATTTAATTTGGTTTTAATTTTCAGATTTTATTGGCTTAAAAAGAAAAATATAAATATCTTTAATTTCATTTAATTTTTAGAAACTTATTTTATTTACTTTTTCTTTTCTTTTTAATTAAAATTTTTCTTTTACTTAATTTTCTTTTAGGTTTTAGATTTTATTGTTAAAAAAAATTTTTTTGATTTCATTTAATTTTTAGGAACTTATTTTACCATTTTCTTTTCTAATTTAATTTTTTTCTTTTTTTATTTTCTTTTAACTTTTAGATTTTACGGCTTTAAAACGAAAAATATTTTTTTTTATTTCATTTAATTTGCAGGAACTTATTTTATTTATTTTTTTCTTTTTTCTAATTTTAATTTTTTCTTTTTTTTTAGTTTAGTTTTCTCTTAATTGTGGGATTTTATTGTTTTAAAAAGAACAGTATGTATAATTTTTTAATTTAATTTAATTTTTAGAAAACTTATTGCTAAAAGACAAACCGAATTAGGCTAAGGCCTCCTCGTTAGTGAATCTTTCAACTTGTCTTTCGGAAGACAGAAAACAGCTTTTAATATATTTTCCGGAATTTAAAATTTTCGAAATGTGTGGTGAGTTGAAAGACAGTTGCCAGAATTGCCCTGTGAATAATGTAAAATAGGTCCTTAAAAACGAAAAATATCCATAAAAAATTTTATCTTTATATATCCTTGAAAAAAATAGAAAATTGCATACATATATTGGCTAGGATTTGTTATCCATTTGACTAACCCATATTTAAAATACCCTCTAAAATTTACAACTACTAAACTTCTTCCACTCCTTACCTCCAATACAGTTTGTGGGTTCATTGCCCAAGCGCATCTACAAACACCTTATGTCAGCACTTTTTAAGTTCAGTGAACTTTATTGCCACTTTTTTATGACAAATGGTTAGTGTATGTACCTTTTAGTAGCCTAAGTGGTAATTTCCTTCTTCTTTCATTTTATCACATGTTCTACAATGGTTTACTGCTAGTCCCCAACATACGAGTATATGTAAACAACTCATTGGTGGCAACTCTTATCCACACTCTACTTTTAAGCACCCAATGGCTTCTACTACTGATTGTTTTTATTCCTTTTACCTGTCACCCTTCAAGAAGTTACTGTGTGAATACGTTTTGTTTTTCTTTTGCAACTTCTTGTTGCAACATAATTTTTTTATGATGTCGTAAAGTTATGTAATTTTGTTTAAAAGCAAGCACAAAACTTAAACGCAAAACCAATGGTGGACCCAGTTGGACGGTGAGTAAGTTGTGTGAAATGTTTTACATGCTTAGCGAGTTTCTGAGAAAGTTGCATAACTATTTAAAGGGTGCAGTTGCAGCCTAATGGCGTGATAAGAATGAGTATAGAAGCTTTCAAATTTTATTGTATTTTGAAAACTATACAAACCAAGCCCTTTTATTTTTTTTGTTAAAAATTATGCAAAACTATCGATAAATCAATAAATAACTCCTAAACTAAATTTGCATGTATTTAGATCGGATCTCAAAAAACCGAAATTGCCTGTGGCTCGGAAACTGCTCTACTTTCTTATATTTTGACTTCATATTCGGATTCAGCGGAAAATGTTACGTTAGATATGATGGCCAAGTGTTACATATCAGATTTCTTGAAAACTAGTGTTATTAGCGAAAGTAACCCTTTAAAAAGAAGTTCAGTAAAACGAGCTGTTATGAGAAATAAATACATAAGTACACCAACAATAAACTCAGGGATGGTAAGATCATGAATTGAGATTAATGAGTGTACCCATCTAAAAACCAATTTTAGTACCCATTTTTTCACCGGTCGTTGCACAGTGGTCAATAAATGGAATTTAATGTTCAAAATTCACTGGATCCTTGATTTCTCAACCAATTTGATTAATTTTTTTAATTAAAGCTTATAAAATTTGCAAGACAATAGTTGAGACCGATTTTTGATGTTTTATTTGTTTACATTAAATTTTTTAGTGCAAAATGCAGAAGTAGTGGCAATTCTGAAGAAGATCGATTCTCCTATTCCAGTTAATAAATTTTACACAACAAAAACTACTTTAAAACAACTGTAGGGTTCCCCCAAAACGAAAAAAAAATTTCACAAGAAAAATTTTAAATGTTTTAAAAAAAAATGTTCACCAAAATAAAAATATAAATTTTGAGTTGATTTTTAATAATTTTTTTCGCAAAAACTTCGAGCACGTCTGCATACTAAATAGGAATTAAAAGCGAAAAAAATTATTAAAAATCAAAGCGAACTCTTAGCCACTTAAAACTCAAAATTTATTTTTTTGTTTTGATGAAAATTTTTTTTAAAACACCTAAAATTTTTCTTGTGAATTTTTTTTTTCATTTTGGGGGAACCCTACAGTTGTTTTAAAGTAGTTTTTGTTGTGTTAAATTTGTTAACTGGAATAGGAGAACCAATCTTCTTCAGAAATGCCACTATTTCTGCATTTTGCACTAAAAAATTTTATGTAAACAAATAAAAAGTCAAAAATCGGGCTCCCTCTCTTTCTTCTACCCTGCAAAATATGCTTTCAAAGTATTCTGAATAGCAGAGAAATCTTGAAGAATTCCCTAACCGATTTTCGCCGAGTTTTCTAAAATGAAATGCACTGTGTTCATTTCGATTCTTTTACGAAATTTCGGAAGAAAATTGGGAAAAAATGCTGCGAAGCGAAGAATTTTTTTTTTAATTTAAGGGCTGCCTACAGCTCTAAAAAAAAATGAAAAATTCATATAAATTGACGAACAAGAAATGGAAAAGAAGTGTTCTTCTATCAAAATTTCTTAAATCAGTATGCAGCTCCCAAGAAAAAAATGCTCGAATGTTTATTTCTTCAAGAAAATTTACAACAACAGCACAGCACTTTTTCAAGCAACAGAAATAATGAAAGCAATTTCTTGTGATTTTTCTTGTGAACTGCAGACAGCCCTTTATTTAGAATTTTCTCTAAGAAAGCGTAAAGAAATTTTCTTATGAGTCCGTGTCAATCACTTCATATGATTTTTTTGAAGATTCGTAAATAAATCGGAAAAAACTGGTTTCCAGGCTACATACATACATATATAAATATATATGAATTATTTTCAGATCTACATATGTATACACACTTGCCTCTTGTCAACAACCCATTGAAAACTTTGTACCGCCAATACATAAATATACAAACCAACAATCACATTCAGCCCATAGAAATTCTCGCGCAGATTGTGTGAAGATTTACACGATTCATTCAACGATTATGTATGAATGCCTAGCAAGAGAGCGCACTAAAGAATGGAAAATCGCTGAGAAGAAAGCGGCTGTTGCAGCTTTTAATTTGTTGTAATTGCTTTGCAACAATTAAGAAATTGTTTTTTTGACCGCGACGCGAGTGCAATTTTATCGGGAAAGCAGTAAGCAGGAAAGGCAATGAATGTAGGAAGACGACGGTGCACAGACAGTGTGGCGTACTAAGTACTCGTAGTTGATAAATAGTTAGTAAGTCAAACATTCAGATGTGTATGTAAACAGGCAATCTGCTTGAATAGGCCGTGAGCAGGCAGACATTCGAGTCGGCAGGCGAAGTGTCAATTAGACAGTCACGCGACCAGCAATTTGTCGCGGCTTTTCTGCCTCTATATTTATGTATGCCTCAGTGTCTAACTTCTTCGCGTATATATACAACTAGCTTTCTAGTCATTTATGTACGCGATGACGGTTAACATGCTCTTTGCACACCTGTTACGCTTGCTGGGTAGTTTTTTTGTTTAAGCTTGTAAACTAGTTTTTTTTTCTTTTAATTTTTAGTTATTGTGAGAAAAATAAATGTTCTGCTCTGCTGGTTATGGCTTCTTTCCGCACGCTTTACTTCCTTGCGAAATTTGTGGTTTTGGAATTGCTGCCATTCAATTAAATGTTGCTTTATAAATAAATTCGTGAATAATTAACGCTGTGAAAGTCAAGGTTGTGTTATTGCTCTTAACTTTGAAAATTAAAGACCTTATTACAAACTGTTTTTAAGGCCATTCACATATTATTTTGATTCAACAGTCTCGTCACTAATTTGTGTATTCGGGGAAAGCTAATTCTTAAAATGTTAGATTTAGCTCGGGAACTACAGGAGTTTTGTCACATATATAGATTTTAAGCCCATTGAATAGAGAATTGCCTTTTCTAAACGAGCTGGTCGTCTTTTGTACTATTACAGGAACATTTATGAGATCTACGCCACAGAAAAGCTATATAGTAGAAGAATATTTAGTTGGAACAATTCGTCGAATTTTTATAAATGTTCTACAAAGTTTGAAATTTTAATTTGCATGGTTTGTTTTAGATAGTAAGCTATATTTTCATTAAAAAGAATTAAAAATTTTAAAACAAAGAAAAATAGCCAAAACTTTCCAAAATGGCTCTTCCCTATCTATCTACATTTTCGCCACCGTATATATACTACGTCAAAAAAACAGAAGGGTATTCGTCTAAACGCGTAAATGCCTCGTAACCGCGTAAGCCTCGTCAACTTACTAAATTTTGTATGGAAAACCGGTTTATTTTCGAGGTTTACGCGGTTACGAGGCATTTACGCGTTTAGACGAATACCCCTACTACTGTGTTAAATGATCTCAGAATTTTACATCGATATTTCCGTTGCATAAATCAGTGACTTGTTCTCATCCATTAAAGCTGATTACTAGGCTAGTATAAAATTTTGAGGAGTTCGTGTTTGGCAGCCTTTGAAAACAGACGAACTCGTAAATTTTGATGAAAAATCACTTCGTGTACTCATCGGGCATTATTTTTTGCGTAAAAACACATCACCGAAACCAAATAAGGGCTGGAGGAATACGACAGGGGTTCTTGACCATCAATTAAAGGAGCCAAAAAGCTAATTCCGTTAGTCGTAGAAACAAAGTCATGCCGAACGTGGGGTTGCTGAGGCCATAGATATTTCAACATAACACCAGGAGCTCTATTCTCTAACTATGAGAAAATGCAGTGTACACCGAGTGCAAAATTCACAACCGCAAATTCACCGAATAAAATGCTGTGAGTTTTTCGGCAGAGAAGTGTACACAATTTTAACAGTTAAAACTCATTCTCACACTTGCTGAATCGCAAAACGAATAGTGTACACAATTTCAGTGTACACACGAAAACTCACAGTTACGGAATCCAGCCCCAGAGGCCAAGAAACAGTAAAATCAGTGGACTACTCCGAATAAACAATCACCAAACCTGTTCACCAACAAGCTAAAGACGAGGGTTTTTAGGGATGAGCGCGGCATTATTCTCATCGATTATCTTGATGTAACAACGATCGTAGTTGGCGAAGCAAGAAGTACTCTTCCTACAGGACAATTAAAAAAATTGCATTAACTAGGTTACGAATTTTTTTCTCACACAGCATGTTCTCTATATTTAGCTCCTTTGGACTATTTTTCTCTTACGAAACCTGAAAAACTGGTCATTATAAAGAGATTTACATCGAATGAATAGGTCAAACAAACTCCCATTTTGAGAACCTTGAATAACCTATTTATTTGGATAAAAAGTTTTAAAAAACTTTAGACTAAACTTATGGAGGTAGAATGAGATTATTTATCCTGAAAACGCTTTTCTGCGATTGCTCACACCGCTCGACAAGCAGAGATGCGCTATAGGAGAGTTGTAAGGATTTTTTGCGGTTAAGTCAGTGTATTTGTCGAAATTCGTAATCGCATTGAGGCCGTTGATAAACCCCCGATTCGTCAGTATAAAACGGGGTCTAAGCAAGAGTCGATGCAGTTGATAAAAAGGAGATAAAAGTCACCGAAAAAATTCCAAGTGGAAAAGTGGGTGTCAAAGATTATGGCTATCGTTTTCTGGGACATCGCACGCGCGAAGTTCGGCTTAATGTTATGATTAGAAATTAAAAAAAAGGATGTAAATTATGTAACCGAAAATAATAAACTTTATTTAAAAATGTTGCTTATTTTCTCCAGGTTCTAGCACATGGTCAATGTGTCGAATATCAACTAAATTTGCCATCTCAACATGAAAAAACATTAACATTTAGCTAGCCCTTATATCTATTATATGGGCGTTTCCACCAGAATGTCAACCGCGAAGAAAAAAACAAAAGTCATATATCTAACGTAGTTATGGGCCAATTTGACTGCTTTTTGTAATATATGCCGGTTATGTAAGCAGAAACATTTTTGCGAAAAATGGTCTTGCTAGGTGGCGCCAGTGTCAAGATATTTTGAAAAACCCTATTTATGGTCCGATTTGGCTCAATTTGGCATGTGTAGTTGAAACATCGTAAGTCTGAGATTTCCAAAAATTGACCCGCTAGGTGGCACTGAAATCAAAATATAGATTGTATTCTATATAAAATTCATGTTTTTTTGCGTTAAAAATTCGTTTAAAAGCAATATTAACAAAAATATGATGATGGAAAAAAATGTCGCGTGCGACAGTGATTAAAATTAAATAAAAAATAAACTACTTAATATTTGTGAATAAAATAAGAAACATTATTAAGATAGATCAACGCACAATATTTTAAAATTAGTCGCATTAATATTTTTTTTTCAGGTTTCGCTGAAATAAGTGTTTGATTTTTTTGGTTTGAAAGCGACTTCTGTTTTTGTCGCATGCGAATATCTTGATTTTTTCGTAATTATCTTGTAAACGAACAATTGGCCAAAATCAACCTTAGCACCAATCATGGTGCTAATCAAGTGCTATAACTTTCGCCTTTGGAGAAATGCCCATACACATTTTTTAAATTAATAAATAAATCCTTTAAAAAATGTGTATTAACAAGCACCTAACTATACCAACACTTTTTGTTCCATATCAGTATCTCATTGTTATATTTTATTTAGCTTTAACAAAATAAATAGATTGAAAGATGAAGGTTACTCAAGTTTTCAAATGTTCACTTAAATTGAATTTTATTTTTTTAACAGGTGGCTACCTCCTCAAAACTTGTTTCGTATTAAAGCTTTATTTCGTTATGTTTCGCATACATATTGTAAAATTTCATTAAATTGAATTTAATGTTTAAAAAGTTGGCAACTCTCATCAAAATATTTTTTTTGGGTAAATCTTTTTTCAACCTGTATCGTTTGACATCCATAATGTAATATTTCATTTAAACAACTGATTAAATTTAATTAGGATTTTAAATAGATGGCAACCGCTTTTAAACATATTTTTTTTAAATAAACATCTCTTGTTTGACTTACTTTCATTTTGCAGTTTTTCATATTGGTTTATTGATTAGATTTAATTTAGCTTTTAAACAGGTGGCAGCCTTTAAAAATATTTTCATACCAAAACTTTCTTTTACCTCTTTCGATTGACAACCATACTGTAATATGTACCTTATTTAATTTATGAACAAATGGGGTTTAACTTTTAAACAGGTGGCAACTCTCTATATTTTCGTATAAAGCTTTCCTAAACCTTATTGGTTTGCAACTCATATTGTAATATGTACTTCTTTTCATACAATTAAATCCAACTTTTTTATTAGGTGGCAATCCTCTTAAAAAAGTTTGCGTAATAAAGTTTTTTTAAATCTCGTTCGATTGGCTTCTAAATTGTAAAATTTCGTTTAGCTTATAATTTAAAATTCGAGTTTAACTTTATAAGCAGGTGGCAACGCTCTTCACAAAATATGCTACTTGTACATTAATCCAGGCCATAAACTACCTGTATGCCAAATTTTACCTAAAGAAAGAGCAAAAAACATACTTCCATAGCAACTTTCACATTTATTTATAACATTAACGGAATTCCATTTTACTTGTCACTTAAATTTAATATAAATTCCAAGCTGGTGGCAACTGCGTCAAAAAATTTTCTAAATTGACACAGCTTTCTTAAAAGCTCTCCCGTTTCATGCCCAAATTTAAATATTTTATTTAACTTGCGAATTGTGGCCGCTGTGGTGTAGTGGTAAGCAGTTCGCGCTTCCACTCCGCAGGCCTGGGTTCAAGCCCTGGTCAGAGCAACGTCGAAAAAAAAAATTTTGAAAAAAGGTTTTTTCTTAACAGCGGTCACCCCTCGGCAGGCAATGGCAAACCTCCGAGGGTACTTCTGTCATGAAAAAGCTTCTCACAAAAATACAATCGCCGTTCGGAGTCGGCGTTAAACTGTAGGTCCCTCTCCTTTGTGTGACAACATCAAGGCGCACGCCACAAATCGGAGGAGAAGCTCGGCCAAACACTAACATATGTGTAAGCGCCAATCTATTATTATTATTATTATTATTATTATTATTATTAACTTGCGAATTAAATTGATTTTAACTTTTCGAACCGGTGGCAATCCTCTTAAATAATATTTTCGAAGAGCAATGTAAAGATTATTTTTTTTATATTTAAAGAATATTTTTCTAACTAGAAAAACTAATTTCACAGCAATATTTTTATGAATTCAGTTCCAAAAAATTAATTTTCTAATATCCATCTGATATCTCTACATATTTTTTACACACATGTGGAGTTAAATTTTTGTAGTAAAAAATCTATTTCAACAACCTTTCCACTACTTTTAGCATTAATTAATTTCTCATCAATTAGCATCAGTAACTTTGAGTCATCGTCATTTGTGGCCTTATACGGCCACTACTCAACAATTGAGTGCTTTAAATGTTTATGAAGCTAAAACGAGTTACCTATATCTGTGATAAAAGCAGCCTTTGTGTCATTAAAAAACCGCAAAGAGAAGGCTGTTCATTCTACAATTAAACAATACTGCATCATTCATCGAAAAAGGCAAAGCCACTATCTACTTCGATACAATGATCAAATGTGAGCACGAGATGATGCGCGGGAGTAGTCAAGGTTAACAGGTACTGTTTTTTAACGTTATATAATATGCAATTAATGAATGTTTATAAAACATAAAAGTTCTATTTCATCCTCTTGGGTAAGCAAAAGAAAAATTTTATACTTAAAAGAAGCACCACTAAGCTTGTACAAACGTACGATATTTTCTGCATAGTTTACTAGTTTAAGTGCTTCATTTACATAAGTATTTTGTTCCCAATTATAAAGCATCTTGAAATTTGTTGCATCAGATAATAGTAAAGTCTTGACTAGGTGCCAACAGGCTTTTATACGAAATCGACAGTTCATTTCATATGCTCCAAAATACTGATTTTTTCAGCGGATCTAATGCTGCCTTTGTATATTTTAATATATATACATAATATCTTATTTCTATTTTATAATAAATTTCCTTGACTAAGCACCAACAGGCTTTTATACGAAATCGACAGTCCATTTCATATGCTCCAAAATATTGATTTTTTTAGCGAATTTAAGGCTGCCTTTTTATATTTTAATATATATATTTAATATCTTATTTCTATTTTATAATAAATTTTCAAAAGTATGTATTTATACAGCATTCTATTTAAATGTAAGAACTTTTAGTTGATACTCGTATATTTGTAAACACTTACCGTTTGCTGCTTTAGATTTCTCTGCTTCACTTACAGATTTCAATCTGCAATCTCTCCAGAGTTCGAATGCCCTGAGGAAATTGATTTGCCCACTGAAGTTTTAAGGATTTCCACTGAAAATTTTCTGCAATATCCTTTACAATTTTGTTTTTTTTTTTGTGTATTGACACTGTTATTATAACTTGCATTTGATTTTATTTTCTTTTCTACATCTTTCACTTTTGGTTATAATTACAGTTTGCAATGTGTTTTACTTTCTGCAAATTTAGTGAAATCACACAAATCATTTACATTTTTTATAAAGAAATTTCACTATTTGCTTCTTCAGTAACACAATTTTTCACCAAACGATTTCCCGTCACCACTGAACTGTAACTGAATTTGTGTTGTGTGCTCCTAAGTGTTTTGTTTTCTTTCCTGCTCTTTTATTTTCCTACACTTTGTTTTATTTCCGATTTTGCCATTTCTGCGGATCTTTGTTTTTTTGTACTTTTTGTTTTTGTATTTTTTTTTTTTGTTATTTAGCTAGGATTATAACTTTCAATTTCTTTGTACATATTAGTATTTCCGTTTGTTTTGCTTTACTAATTTTCTGTTCAAGATGAACACTTACATAATTTAGTACTTTGGGAATTTCCGTCTGTGATGGAAGTTTCCTATGGGTTTTTAATTTAAATAGTGTTCTGAGTTTTCGCCTTACTTCAGTGATTGACAATGCCGGATGACTTTCAACCATACAGCTTAAATATAGGCCTGTAAAGTCAAAAATTTGGGCAACTGAAAGCGTCATAAGCTGCGTAGCCGCACACTCTAAAGCGAATAACACTACTGCCAAAATTAGATGCCAAAAACGTATTAAACAGCACGAGAAATATTGAAGAAGGTCGCAGAAGACTAAACTAAATAATGATTAGAACTCAATAGTGAGTAAAGGCTCACGGTGTTGAACTGAAGACGAAAAAAGGGACGTTCTTCTCCTCAGGAACAAATATTGCAGAAAAGGGGTTTAGACAAACAAATTTTGAATAATGTTGGCAAGAGACTTGATTCCAAATTTATATTTTCGGCGTAAATACATTATACATACAACGTATATAATTGCAAAAAATTGGATCTTCTCTCTCCACGACATCATCGACAGTATTAAATGGAGCTGAGATATGGGCCCTAAGAATATATCACTTATTGGCATATCGTACGGTCTCGGATTTCATTTCCTGCTCCTACACAATACTGTAACTAGGACTTTTTTGTATTTTTTGAGTTCTTAATGGATTTCTAATATTTTTAATGTTATATTATTTCTTACTGCTGAAGCAAGTGATGCATATATGTACATGTATTTATTTAAAAATAAAAAATTGTATTATTTATCTATTATCTTTTTATTTACATATTTTTTATTTGCTTTAGTTTATTACACATAATTTTATTTATTTGTTTTTTTTTAATGTAATTTCTTATATATCTTATATTTTTTTGTTTTGTTTTATCTATTTTACTTGTTTTATTTTATTCTCCTAATATTGTACATGTATTTCATTATATTTTATTTTTTTTATATTATTTCAATTTTTTTTATATTATTTTAATTTATTTTTAAGTTAAATTTTGTATTTTACTTAATTTTTTTCAATGAATTTTAATTTTTATTTAATTTTACTTTACTTTATTTTATTATAATTTTATTTTGTATAAACTTATGTTTTTTATTTTTCAATTTCTTAAATTATTTCAGTTTATTTTTTATAACAATTACTCATTATTATTTTATTTAATTTTTATTTTACTTAATTTCTTATTTTCGTTCGTTTTTAATTTTTTTTTTTTTTTTGGTATTATATTACTTTTTATTCTATTATATATTTTTATGTAACTTATTTTATTTTTTTATTTATGTCACTTAATTTTTTATTTAATTTCAGTTAATTTGTATTAAATTTTTGTTTATATTTATTTTTTTATTTTATTCATTAATAATACTTTATTTTATTTTAATTTTTAATTTATTACTTTTTTTTTCTAACCGTCTAACCGTCATGCGTAAGCTGCATTTTATCGAAACTTTCATTTTGATGCAGAAATGCTCCTAGAGCATCTAGATGCATTTCAGCATTAAAAAGAAAATTTAGAAAAATTAATTTCGCTTACGTCTTTCTGGGTTAGGGCTCGATTCAATTTACTATTTAATTTTATTTTTTTTACTATATTTCATTTTGTTTTTTTGTTTCATTTTATTTAATTTGGATCTTATTTATGTTCATGTGATTAAATTATTTCAGGGACCGAAAATAATTGTTAAGTATAATGATTTTTATTTTTCGATCAAAAAAATAATAGTTATTGTTTGATTTTTAAAATAAAATCAAAAAAAACCGATTAAATTCGATCGAAAAAGAGAAATCAAATTTCAACGGTTAAATTATGATTTAAATTATAAATATCATAACTGATACGGTCCATGAATTATTTATTTTATCTAATTTAATTTCATTTATTTTTTTTTTTGTTATTTTTATATTTTTTAATATTGTTGCCTTATTTTTTTTTGTTTATTTTTTTAACTTTCTATATTATGTTTATTACCCTTTTTAATATATCATTTAATATTTATTCCAGATCATTTTTTATTTAATTGTTTTTGTTGCCTAATTTTTTTTTTTTTTTTAACTTTCTATATTTTTTTTATTACCCTTTTTAATATGTCATTTAATATTTATTCCAGATCATTTTTTATTTCATTTTTTTGTGTTTAGATTTTTGTATTTCATTTAGTTTGCTCTACTTTTTAACATATTTTTGTTTTCATTTTACAAATCTTTTTCATTGTGTATTTTTTTCATTCATTTTATTTAGTTTATTTAGTTTACTAGCAGATACCCAAAACGCTTAGTTAATATTGTTCTGAAGGTATTTAGAAGGAAGGCAAAGCATCGACTTTCTTCTGGAAATTCAATTTATAATCTACGTCGATCCAGTCTTCTACGTGCCAAATTCCAGGCGAATCGGACCATAATTACGATTTATTCTATTTAGAACCCAGGTCATAAATTATTTGTGTGCAAATTTTCATTTTCAAACCGGTGGCATTCCTCTTAAGGCTGGTTTTCACTATGTCAAATTTAATGGCATTTGTCGTCAAATGAGTGAAAACACATTGTCAAATGGGACTAAAAAATTGTATATCGATTAATTTAGATCAGAAAAAGTCCTAAATAATGTATATGTACTGCTAAATCGGCTTTTTCCCGTTTTTTGGCCCATAATATAATCGGTAAAGTTATGGATATAGGATATTAAGTTGTGTCAAAATATGTCCACAAATTTTGCCGTCAAAATATGACATAATGAAAACCAGCCTTTAGAAAGCTTTTTCAAAAATGAGTTATCTTCAAGGACCGAAAATAACAGTTATTTTTTTCAACAGTCAAACTTGGCCAAATATTGTTTAAGTCCGAAATAAAAGTCCTTTCCAGAAATTAAACAAATTTGGTATCAAATGAAAGATGACGAAAATGGCTTAAAAGCTGAAATGTCTAAACGAAGAAAGCCACCTGTTGACACATATTTCAACAAAAAATGCTATTTAATTACCATAGAACAAACCTTGGTTCAGGTATATGGAATTATTTTGTATTAAATTATCAAAAAAATATAAATGGTTCGTTATTTCTGTTTAAAAGCTAATTCAGTCCTCTTTCATTCTGGGACCCAAAATCATCGTTAAATATCAAGATTTGTATTTTTCGATAAAAAATAATCGTTATTTTTGATTTTTATTTTTTTCGATAATTTTTAACCGTTATAAAGGAGAATGCTTTATGACCGATTTAAATCTTTTATGATCGAAAAAATAAAAATCAAAAATAAGGAATAATTTTTGATCGAAAAAATAAAAATCATAAAATTAAATTTGATCGAAAAAATAGAAAGAAGGACTTTTATTTCGGATTTAAAAAATGTTTGACCAAGTTTGACTGTTGAAAACAAATAACTGTTATTTTCGGTCCCTGGTTATCTTAAACCTTTTTTGTTTGACACCTGTATTGTAATTTTTATTAAACTTGTTAATATAATTTAATTTAATTTAACTCTAATTAGTTTAATTTAATTTAATTTTAATTTAATTTAACTTTTTTAACAGGTGGCAACTCTTTTAAAAAATAGCCTATTTTTCTACCAAGGTCATAAACTATGTGCGTGCAAAATTCATGCAGATCCGTTCAGTCGTTTCCGCGTGATTGAGCCACAAACATCCAAACTCACAAACCCATAAACTCGAAAACATACAAACTTTCACATTTATAATATTAGTTTGATTTATCTTATTTAAATTTATTTTTTATTTTGTTTTGCTTTACTGTTCCACATTTTTTTAATTTTTTTTAAATTGATCATTTGTTCCATAAAAACCTCGTTTGCAATTAATTTTAATGTATTTTATTTCATTTAACTTATTTATTTTTCCAATATAAGTTTTCTCATATTTCCATATCCCACTAGCTTTCACTTCATGTATCACCATCTTATTTAATTTCTATATTATGGCCACTCTTTTCCCTGCTTGACCACTACGTGCTGAATTATTTGTACTTATTATAAGCAATTCAAATTTAAGTCATAAAAGATATGCTATTATAAATTTTAATAACATTTCATATTTGCTTATATGCGAAGCTTCTACTTATCTTTAACTTCGATTAGTTTTTGTTTTAATATTTATGTTATAACCGCTTTTTAGTATCAATCTGTTTATAAGCGCTTTTCGAATTTTCACTTTCACATTTTCTGAGTGTCACTCATTTATTAACAAATAAAAATTAGTTGTAAAGCTGTAATAAAAAAAACGCCAAATTAAACTTCTCATAAAATTTTCATAAATGAACGGTAACATAAAAGTTAACACGCCGAGATGATAAATTACTTAATCGCTCAAATAAAGTACTTAAGATAGGAATCCACGCAATTTAGTTATATCAGCAAACACAAAAAAATTCACTTATTTTTGCGAAATTAAGATACAACAGTTTCCTTTTTGCTTTTTCTCACACGCCAATCTTAGTGCCTTGCCAATTTTTAACTGTTATTTTTTTATTATAATTCTCACATTTAATTATCAAATTAGCAGCGCACGTTTACGCATTCGAATATTTCGCGCGCTCACTCACGCATGCTTTTTTGTTGCATGCAACTACATAAATGCAGACATTGCAGCAATAAAGCATTGCAACAATCGCAACGACCTCAGCTTCGTCTAATTGCTAGTCAGCCAGCCAGTGAATGGCTAAGATGCTATTTACTATTGTTGGCTACAAGCGATTAACGATTTGTGCGATTTGCCATTGCGATTGGCGATTGGCGCTTGTTGATTGTTGGCCCATAGTTTGTAAATTGGCCGCACAGCGTGCAACGACCGCGCCATCGCAGGTATTTTCACATTTTAGCGACAGCGTCTCTCTTTTTAGCGGTCTAACAACAATTTGCAGCGACTACCGCCAAATGGCAATCGACTGAAATAGGCACATATTGGAAAGGCTTTTAAAAATAGCAGCGCGACAAAATATCTGTCTGTCGTTGACCGGTCGGCCGACTGGTTTAGTAGAATCTCTTTTTTTTTTTTGCTTGAAGGAATTTGTGCTTGAAACAAAGTTGAAACAAGTTCCGGGTTAATTTGTGGAGACATTTCTTCTATGTACTGAAAATGCACAATGACGTAGACAATAAGAGGGATGGCATTGTAGTAAAAATCCTAATTTAAAAAGCTTTTATATGAATCTCTCGAAAGCCCTCCTTCAAGAATACTACGTCAGGCTAACACTGGGCTTCCAGCACATGCCAAAGTCCCGCTAACCCGCGTAAACTTCTTCTCCGTCGTTCAGGGATCACCTCAGTCACACACGAATGGAACTGCGTGATAGGCTAATAAGAGAGCCCGATAAAATAGCCGACGAATTTAGTGTAGCCTGAAACTGACACAAAAAGCAACCAGCAGAGTTTGAAAATGCGCAAACAGCTGAGACAATCAAGCCTACCGAGACAATCAGGCCTGGCTAGAACCGTTCAAAATTCCTTCATTTGGGAGGTAAAAAAGAAACGGGATGGAGGCGTAAAGTCCATCCTCGGCGGCTGCCTTATAAGACAAGGATAGCTAGCTATGGTCGGTCACCACTGCGGGATAGCTCATAGACAAATGGGATTGTGGTTTTGACCGAAAATCCCACTCCAAGGCATGTACAAGAGCCAGTACTTGCCTCTGCTTATTTTAGGTTGAAAAGAAGGTGTACCAGACATCAATATTCAGAGCTTATGTAAAGCGCCGCCAGAGGAGTGATCGATCTTGGATGCTCTTTGAGTTTTTTTTTTACTTATACTTAGTTAATATAAATATTATCAGTGAAAATTTTGTCAACGAGATGCATTATTAATATTGAATCATGAGAGACCGTGGACTTTATGAAAGCCAAGAATAGCCGGGAGCATTTGCAATAAATGCGGACGTCGCGCAAGGCTCATTGTTCGGTACGCAGATGAGTAAAATCCTATGAGACAGCCCACTTAGATTAGAAATGGGGTTAGACATAGAGCTGTTATGTTATCCAAGACGTTGGCATGATCTGATCCGGAGGCTGAGATGATGCTGCTGGGCTCGTGTAAAATAGGGATAATCTAGCCGGTACTCATCGAGCAGGAAGAAATTACTTCCTTGGGAAGCATGAACCCCGACGAATATTAATAACTCCCATGAAATTAACTTCATAGATAGTCTGTTCAGCATCAGCAATGTTCAAATAAACTCGTTTTAATCAGCTTAATAAAACCCTTGATCTAATTTTTGCCGATCAAAATTTTATGTTTCATCTTACTGAATGTGCTTTCCCTATCTGTAAATCTGACAGGCACCACGTCGCTCTATCTCTTTCTCTAAAGTCTATAGTATTTTTTTAGTAGTCAATCATAATATAAACGTTGCTTTTAATTTTCGGAATGCTTATTTTGACTCCCTGAGTTCAAAAATCCTTGAAGTAGATTGGAAATTAATTTTTCAGTCAAAAAGTGTCGCAGATTGCTCTAACGCTTTCTTACTGAAAATATACGAAATTCTTACTGCTGATCTTTCATTTCTCCCTGCTCGAATTCATAAGTTACCCTGGTACACTAGAGACTTAAACGGATTAAAGAATCTGAGAAATAAATACTTGAATTTATTCAATGCCACCAAAGACGTACATATGTATCTTTAAAGGGAAAAAAATATTCATTATAAAACTGGTTTTAATGTTCTTGAAAAATTTGTATATAGGCAACAAACGCGATGGGACCAATTATAGACCTATCTCTAAACTTTATAATTGCTCAAAAATAGTCAAAGAAAAATTATTCTTTGCTATTAAAGCAATAATTGACCCGCATCAACATGGTTTCGTCTGTGGTCGTTTGAGAGTCACGAATCTTGCTTCCTTTTCTCAGTTTTGTACCTCATCGCTCAAGAGTGGATCTCAAGTCGATGTTATCTACACAGAAGGCCTTCGATACTGTTACGCACAGTATCTTACTGCATAATCGCCGTTAGCCAGCATTGTGTTTCAACGGTTACTCAGACCATTGTTTCATATATGTTGCGGTGTTGAATTGACTTCAGAAAAATTCAGTTGAATCATTTTAATGAGTTTTCATCCCAGAAGTCAGCGCAGTTATACGGAGGCATTACTTATGATCCTGCCTTAAAAATTTCACAAGCTTTTTCTCAAAAAAAAATTTTTTCAACGCAATGAAGGTCCCAATAGTTCAAATGAACTTTTAAATGAGGCATGCCCCGGAAGCTCTCCTCTCGCCAAACTGGTTAAGGTATGAAATATCGGACAAGGTCTTTAAATTTTAATAAAAATAAATACTTTTTAATTTCATGTGGCATTATCCAAAATTAAAAATGGCCGAAGGTAGCTGATTACGAATATAATCATGAATTTTTAAAACTCAAAATGGCGGATCTAATATGGCGAATTCAATAAAACTTGTAAAATTTTTTTTAAATTTTGAATTTGAGTGGTCAGATTCACCATCAGATTTTTTAAATTTTTTCCACCATATTGGATTTCAAAAATCCCACTCATCATTCAACAGTAAAAATTTTTACCGAATTTTCAATAATATAACCAATTTTTTTACCTGAACCAATTTTGGAGAGAGAATGAATGATTTATCAAAAAATGTTCCGCCATATTAGATCCGCCATTTTGAATTTTGGAAAATGCCACTCGGCAGTAAAAAGTATTTATTTTTATTAAAATATTAAGGCCTTGCCCGATTTTTTATACCTAAACCAATTTTGGCGAGAAGGTGGCTTCCATTGACGAAGAATGCCTCATACGTATATAAATAATTTGTTTGAAGAGTTAAATCTTTTTGCATAAGTATTCATTTAAATATGTTAGCCTTATTCGACTTATATTTGTCGTTTCTTTGAAATGTAGTCCAAAAAATCTTCTGCCAAAAACTATTAAATGGAAAACGAATCTACCAATCTTCCAAAATTAAAACTTAGAAAAATATTCTACCACATTTAATAGAATTCTATCAAAACGGCATCACTGTCCCACCATAAGGGGTGTGATTTAGTCTCTGGACATATGTACATATGTATAACTGCTGAGGGGGAAAGACTTGATGAATTATTAGACATTTTAAATCTCATCGTTCCATTAAATTCATTTTTGTTAGCGCTATATATTATTGTTATCGTTATCGATTATTATTATCGTCATCAGTTATTGCTATCATTATCGATTACTGTTATCGTTATCGTTTATTGTTAGAGTTATCAGTCATTTATCGGCATTTTAGCCCAATCGAAATTTGTATTGGGATTGTTATCGTTATCTATTTTAATCGGCGTCGTACACATACATAAATTGTATTTACATACGTATGTGCAAATAAACTGCATTGATTAGTGCATAGACCACACGTACATATTTGCTGCATGCCACAGCCAATTTATTTTATTTACATATTTGTTTTTGCGAGTGCATTACAAATACATACATATCTTCAGGCATACATACATACATTTATATGCATTTGCGTGTAAAAGCATGTGGCAAGTGCACTCACCATAGTGAATGCTGTAGTTGAGCTTGTGAAAGTCGCCACAGCAGTCAGTCGT
>JAPVRG010249646.1:0-12145 GCA_029783565.1 Rhagoletis cerasi
GAATTTTTCATACTGCATATCTCTGGAAGTGTTAATGCTAGAGTACTGGAACTTGGTATGAAGATATATGAAAGCAATCGCATATTCATGGAGAAAAGTTGTGGTTATTGGAAAAGGGGGCGTGGCACCTCCCATACAAACCGAATTTTTCATACTGCTTATCTCTGGAAGTGTTCATGGTAGAGTATTCCAACAAGGTATGGAGATATATGAAAACAATTACATACTAATGGAGAAAAATTGTGGTTATTGGAAAAGGGGGCGTGGCACCTCCCATACAAACTGAAATTCTCATACTGCATATCTCTGGAAGTGTCCATGGTAGAGTACTGTAACTTTGTATGAAGATATTTGAAATCAATCACATAGTCATAAAGAAAATTGGGGCGTTGCACCTCCAATACAACCCGAATTTTTCTTACTGCATTTCCGGGTATATGTTCATGGAAGAGGACTCGAACATGGTAGGGATATATATGAAAGCAATGGCAAACTTATGGAGAAAGATTAGTTTTATTGGAAAAAGGGGCGTGCCACCTCCCACACAAACCGAATTTTTCGTACTGCATACCCCTGAAAGTGTTCACGATAGAGTACTAGAACTTACATCACATTCGCTAATTTTTATTAAACAAATCAAGATATAGAAATAATTTATATGGCGGAACAACGTTTGCCGGGTCAGCTAGTAATAAATAGATTTTTAAATAGAAAATAAAGTTAATAATAACCAAGAGAAATAACAAACAACCGGTAACCCCACTCACGGTTGCATTTAAGTAACGAGAAAGATTGCCAGAAATTCATTCACTATGTGAACAGCATACGAGCGTTTTCTAAATTTTTCCTGCAGTTTGCTTTTCGGTAATAAAAAACAACTTTCGATAGACACTTCACATGCAAGGTGTGACTTCTCATGCATTTTTGAAATATATTGCATTACCACGTCTGACAGCCTCTAAACATTCCTATACTTCGAAGAATTTTATCAAGACGACTCCGTTATTGCCCGAAAAGCATTAGAATTTGGTACCATACATTTGCATCGGCTACAAATTGCTTATCTCCAAGGGACAAATACCATCGGGGAATAGTTTCGTTAGTGTTAACGATAGTAGTAATGTTCTTCTCGATTCAAATTCGGAAATTTCTAGTCAAGCTCCTACCCCTTCTCGTGAGTGTGATCCGGATTTCATAGAAGGTGATACTGGAGCAGAAATGCTATCATTAATTAAAAATAAAGTTTAATCTGCACGCAGAGAAAAAATTCATTGGTTAACAATTACATCAGTAATTTGGACCATAGCCAAATTGAAAAATCAGTTTAAAATCTTAGTATATAAAACAAAGTCGGATTAGTTACACCTTTTGTAACTCAGGAAGGATGGACGGAATTTTATGTTCTTTGATTTGTTAAATTTGTCTCCGCTAAAAAAGTAGAATAATTATTAACACAACGAAAAAATTCACGAAAATAAATGTATGAAGAAAATTATTTTTCTCAAATATTTTGTGTGGGGTGGCTTTTTCGATGATATTTCGAGAACGGATTGGCTGAATTCGATGATTTTTTCGAAGCGAAACTTTTCAATCGGCAGTATTGGATTGAAACCTCACCTCACCTCAATTCACCTCCTCTCATTGTTAATATTTAGGTATTTCTAAAAAAAATTGTTTAAAAAAAGACAAAATTGCAAAATCTGGTCAATCACAGATTGTTGCAAGTCCCGTAAATTAAATTTAATGATTAAAACACCATTTTGAAAGCTAGATTCACCGCTTTAGATAAAAATATAAACTTTTGAATAGGGATGCCAGCTGTCTAAAATTTCATTGAATATACCTTAAGTAAAATACTGCAACGCGTTCAACGTATGTAAGGCATTTAATTAAATGCACTCTTATCCAGAAATAATGACTTTGAAAATCTCTATCTCACAGTCAGATTTAAACGTGCACTGAAAAACGGGCTCCTAATTAACAGCTTCGAGTTCATGAGTCGCGAATTCACTCAGGACGGACGAGAACTTTACACGCAGCTGCTTAACAAATGAGACTAAAGCGCATTCGCGATATGCATGGCCTAGTAAAAATAAGAGCCGTGAATGTCCGATTACATCGACCCGCTGCACCATTGAATATATTGAACTCTCTTTAAAGTTTCATTCCGAGACACCAGGATTGAGTCAAACTACCACCATTAAATCAACCACCAGAACCATTGCGCTCCTTGCTTTACGGAGATTTACCAGAACAAAGACAATTCTTGATGAATGCTCACAAATACTTATTTAGAACGAATAGGCAGTTAAGGTATCTCGTCCCAAATAAGTCTCGGTATATTGGATTTCTGTGGACTAAAAAAAAAACAATACTTACGCTACAGTAAAATCAAAAAACCTAATCAGAATATACGGCTAAATTACAATGTTGAACATGTACCGAATTTCATGTTAATAACTCTGCTTTATTTGAAGGATATTAAAAAAACCTTCTCCTGAAAAATCTTCTTTCTGTTGAAATTGCGGTTAGGACTCGATATGTGTGCATGGCTTACCTTCTCTAATATGACCCGCCGAGTCATAATAGCAAACCATTTTGGCCGCTTGTGTCGACGCCAAGAACAAAAGTATCAGAAAATATATCACTTTCAACATTTTCTTCCTAATATAAATACGTATTGCATGTACATAAAATGATCTACACAACTCAGACCTAGAACTCAAACTAAAATTATTTCTATGAAAGTCAAATAAAGTAAATAAATGAGATGGAATTATCACTGAATTTTTCTGATAAGCTCACACATACAAATACATATGTGAAGGCCCGTCTACATATGCACTTTAGGGTGGTCCTTAAAAATCAAATGAACGAATTTTTCAGTCTCACCCCCGCAATTGTTCAGTTCAGATTATCCTATGAGGGCTCAAAAAATTAAAATGAATTTTTTATCATGTAATACCCGAAATCGATTTTACTATAATCGAAGATATCACGTATAAATTTTGGTCCGGATTGGAGGCGGTTAAAGCGTTTCACGCAGGGGTCAATGTTATCAAAGTTTTAGCGTGAATTATAGTATTCTTAAGCTAATCTGGTGGTTTTACAGTGTCTACATCATCAGTGAACTGTGCTTTTTAAGTGTTTATCCACATCTTTTGAGACATTATGATTTTAAAGAAATTCCAGCAAAAAGTTTGCACAGGAATACAAAATATTATAAATATCCTTATATAAAAAAAAATATTGCCCGAAGAGGCCCGACAAGAAACAAAATATCTTTCATATATTTAAAATTTTTCATAAAAATAAATATCCCAATAGTCCTCATTTCAAATGATTAAAAAGTTGTAATATCAAAAGCAAATCATGAAAATATATATTTTTTCATGCCTACTATTTTTATTTTAAGATTGGTCCATAAAGGGCATAACGAAAGAAACAAATGCAGCCATCAAAAGCGCAGAAAACAAAAAAAAAAATACTACAATAAGGACTAGGCTCCATTTGACTTACGTCAAAGATCAACTAGTGGTGAGGCCTTTTGTGGCTGCCAACCGAAAGATCGGTCACATAGATTGAAAAATAAAATATGTATAGTTTTATTATGCAAATTCCCCTGCGTGCTACGTGAAGTTCTTGGTTACTGCGACGAATATTCTTTACCATAGATTTAAAAACTTTTCTGTATTCTGGCCATACTTCAAGCTAGCAGTGCTACTTCATAAAGGAATTTGAAAAAAAGATTGAGTGGTGGGTAGCCACTACCTTTTGCTGAGTAAGTATGCATCGATCTCTATGAGCCCATATGGTTTATAGGGCACACTCTAAGTCATTTGGTAACCTCGTTTTATTTACGATTCTAAAACCTACCGTTACCTGGTAAACAGGTTGTTTTTTTCTATTTCAAACGTTTTCGATGATATGTTCAGTTAGACTTAAAGAAATGATTTAACTGTGTTTGGTAGAAATCGATAAAGCGGTTACCGAGATAAACTTTAGTAGTCATAAGTGGACGGTGTCACACCCATTTTCCAAAAGTCCATAAAAATCGTATCTCATAAGAGTTTGTTGTGAGTACCAACTTTGAGTAAATTACCCCTTTTAAATTTCGAAATATCGAAGTTTTCATTTACCGTTATATGAAAAGTGGGCGTAAATTTAGCCCGATTTCAAAAATTTTCAACACCTTGCTTTTTTGTGTCACGTACATTAATCATACCGAGTTTGGTAGAAATTGATAAAAAGGTTACCGAGATACACATATGTAATCATAAGTGGGCGGTGCCACGCCCAATTTCTAAAAATTTGTTATAATCGTATTTTTTGCTAAGGAATTATTGCAAACATAAATTTTGAGTAGGTAAATTACGAATTTCTGTAAATTACCGTTATATGGGAAGTGGGCGTGGTTATTCTCTGATTTCAAAAATGTTCGGCCTCTTTCTATGTTGGACCAAGAGCAACACTTGATTTGAGTTCTTTTTTTAATTCTACATTATATAAGATTTAATGTTGTGTCTTATGTATATTAATTTAAATATAAAACGTTTATTAATTAAAATGTAAACCGGAACGGAACGCAGAATACCAAAGTTCCCGAACGGAGAAATTTTCGATTCGAGTCGAAATGCAGAATAAGGCTGAGTTTTTTCTTTGTGTGCTTTTATAGATGGGCAAAGGATAAAAGCTCGCTTTGGCCAACGCTGAACTATGCCTGCACGAAAAAGTGTATACAAAAAGTTTTTTTTAATTTATATGTATATCGCTCATTTGAAAGAATAACTTCATAATCCAAATTTTTGTTTGAGTTAAGTTTGCAGATATTACCTTAAGGCCTTCTTTTATCTTATCTAAAAAATATGCAACGATATGTATCTCATAAAAGGATAATTAGTCTTTCTTGCAATTTTACTTTTATTTTTCTTTACTTAAATAGTAACTAGAAAACAGTAAATCTTTGACCAAAGTAGGGAACCAAGCTAAAGTTTGATAATATCTTTCTCTTTATATTTACTTTACGATTATATTTTTTATAATTTTTTTCCAGTCGAAAAACTTGATTATGTAAAACCTTTAAAACCGTTTTCCTCAAATATCTAATTTTTTAGTTGTGACGTTCTTCCAACAACGAGCCATATTTTATTAAAGGCGCTTATTCACACATACATATGTACATATCGCTCATTTACTAAAAGACTCAAAAAACGGTATATTTCAAGAGACGCGTATCGTCTTCTTACGAAGAAACTACAAAGTTAGTACGAAATTTTAGACAATATGAAGAATGATTAAACGGGTAATTCTGCATCATATGCCCTAAAATTCAGTTTTTTTAAATTGTGACAGTATTTTATTAAATGACCGATATGTACATATGTATATAATAGCTCGTTGAAACATTTTTTAAAATGTATCTACGCACATATATATAGTATATGTGTATACATATGTATGTACATACACATGTATATCGTATATTCATGTTACTTATGCCAAGAAGAGACTCGAATTGTAAGGTAATTAATACGTATGTATATCTACAAGTAGTCATAAATGAAATTAAAAACAAAAATAATTATAAAACTATGAGCACTAGCAACAACAATTGACCCAGTTTTCAAGAAGTCAACGAACGACCAAGCGAATTTCACCAACCCGCCAACCCCCTTGCGGTAAAGTTGCTGATCATGCTCAGATGCCATGTAAAACTAAAAACAAGCAAGCAAGAAAAAATAACATGCAAACGAAACCAAAGCCAACAACCATAAACCTAAGCTACCACAGGAGCTGTGGGGGAAATCTATTAGTTTTGTTGCTGGGGCCAATAAATTTTGTTTTTTCCACATTATTTGAAAGTTAAACGAATAAAGAAAATCACTTAGAGTTTCATTCTGTTTACAACAAATTGTATGGCTTTCTTAAGATGTCGTGCAGTTGTGCAGAAATTTGCAATTCAAAAAAGTTGTGCTCTTTAGAATACATTCATTTCTAGAGCTGAGATTAAAGTATTCATTGCCTTTACATTACAAATGAGGAACGAGGCGCCTGGCTTAGTTAAGAAAGTTCATAGTATATGACATAGACGGGCGCACTGCAGTATATATTCAATGCATTAATGATATCAGTAATCAGTAAATTTGTACTGGTACTGAAATGTAATTTTCAAAAAAACAATAGTGATGACGTACATGTATAAAGAACACTTGATTACAAAAAGGTAATTTAAAAAGATGCATGCTTACTGTTATTTTTCAGTAGTCAGTAAAAGTTTACTGGTAATGAAAATTAAATTTCAGTACCAGTACAAATTTACTGGTTACTGTTTTTTGTTTTCATTAATCAGTAAAATTTGACTAGTAATGAAAATTAAATTTCAGTACCAGTACAAATTTACTGGTTACTGTATTTTTAACACGCTTATATTAGTTCCACTTGTATGTTTGTTTGCTTGCTTGCTTGTTTGTTTGTAACTTTTACCTGTCCACATAAGTGGCACATCATCTGCTGCATACATTTAGGCGTGTATAGTTCTCCAAGCGGAGACAAATGCCGGAAACAGTAATTGCACCAAATAGTACATGCACGATCGATATCAAGGTTGAAGGCCTAAATTTAGTTTGTCATTAGGCGCCTTAAAGCAGTTTCCGATAAGATTTTTCCGGTTTTAAAAAATCGCCATGCTTGAAAGTTGTACATAAAAGCAAAAAAAAAAATGGAAATAAATATAGTTTAAAAAAAACCTAAAAACACGCTTTTATAATACGATAAACTAAAAAGTAGAAAATAATTTTAATGTATAAATTAATAAACAATAAATAGTATTATTGTGGGAAAAAAAGTGTGGGGCGCTTTTAAAGAACGGAAATATATAGCACCCCACGCTTTTTTTTCCACAATAATACTATTTATTGTTTATTAATTTATACATTAAAATTATTTTCTACTTTTTAGTTTATCCTATTATAAAAGCGTGTTTTTTAGTTTTTTTAAACTATATTTATTACTGGTAATGCAAAGTGCCCATCTATGGTATATGATCCATACTAATGTGTATGTACGTATGTATGCATTACTTTTTGTTATACACCCAGTAGACTTTGGAAGCATCGCGCTATTGCTCCGTGAGTTCTGCCTATGCTTATGTATATAAGCACGTAATTTTGTACACTCCCTTTAGCACGGGGTGTCCTGGGAGTGCGCGTAATCCCTTTCTATTTAATTTTTTACACATTTCCGTCTAGGGTTGCCAGACGTTCTGATCAGGACAGTACTGATTTTTCAACGTTAGTACTGATCAGAACGCTAATGTCCTGAATTGAGTAAAAGTTTACTTATTTGTACTGATTTTTAAATATTGCAATTCGAAAACAAAAATGTCTACATTACTTCAGAGAAGTATAGTCACCATTTCGCACCAGAGCTGTGTAATTGTGAAATCATTTGCTTTTCATTTCATGAAATATTTGCAAGTAAGATTTCATTCAGGATATTCATTTAAGCGCGTAAATGTCTCGCGAGCGCGTAAACTACGTAAATAAACCGGTTTTCCATACAAAATTAACCCGGCCGCCTCAGGGAGTAACGGTGGCCTTACGCTGCAAGGAGAGGTGCTGTGTTGGACCGTGTGAATTTCCCATTACATTTTTTAGACCACTGCGCGCGCCTCGTCAGGCAGGTGGTCGTACAAGCAAGATGAATTCGAATACTTACCTAAGTAAATCCAAACTTAATACCAACTCCAACCCAAAAACCAATACAACTTTGGAGCGGCGGGGAAGTTTAAAATCCGTGTCCTCTCATCCGCTCCTCTTTAAATGAGGCGGAATCCGCACCTGGGCAGGTTGGGCCAGCTGCTGCTGCAGGGTGCAGTAAGAAGCCGGAACCGACCTCATAGACTGCACTTGTCCCGGGAAGTGCTGGTGGGAACCCACCACACCTAGCCGCGGGAGTAAGCGTGCGGGTTGAATCGCCAGCAGCCAGGATAGGAAAAGGGCCCAGGCGGAATCGTCAGCAAAGGGATTTTAGCCAAGTCAATGGGGGATTCCTCTGATAGTTCTAAACGGCGCTGGGCTGGCCAAAAGCGCACTTGCTGGCCGTCGCATACCCCCCAAGATGTTTCCGTGCAATGGCAGACAAGAGGGCTGCAATAAGGGTGCTTCTGAGGATGCGAGCGGGGGAGGCTCCTAAGCTCTTCAGATGAATCTAGCGTGCTCATGAGGATGGTTAGGGATAACCCGGTGCCACCGCCGCGTTGCGAGAGCGCCGGATCGTTTAAAAAGGCGGTGTGTGCCGACGAGCGGTCTGACTTCCCTCGTGGGGAAACTTTGCGGCATTTGAGCGACCAGTAAACCTGTATACCTGTATTAATCTGAAATTTGAATGAAACTTTCTGTAATAAGGTCGCATGAATTGCGAGCTGTTCCGGGAAATTTGGGGAAAAAAATTCATTCATACAATATTGTGTTGCCGCCAACTAGTTTCTAAGTTATTTTAAGGCAGATTGCAATTTACTGCTGTGTAAAATGGCGCTCAGCAGTACCACCAGCTCCGTCAGGATTGGGAAGGACCTCTCTGAGCCATTTGATACCAAACGAGGTTTCAGACAGGGCGATTCCCCGTCATGTGATTTCTTTAATCTGATGCTGGAGAAGATAATAAGAGCTGCAGAACTTAACCGCTCTGGAAGAATTTACAACCAGAAAACGCGAGGCATGTTCTGCCTTTTCCAAGTTGGATAAGGAAGCAAAGCGAATGGGTTTGGTGGTAAACGAGGACAAGAAGAAATATCTGCTGTCATCAAACAAACAGTCAGCGCATTCGCGCCTCGGCACCCAGGTCACTGCTGACAGATTTAATTTCGAAACAGTAGAGAACTTCGTTCATTTGGGAACCAGCATGAACACCGATAATAATGTCAGCCTTGAAATTCAACGGAGAATCACTTTTGCCAACAAGTGCTACTTTGGACTGAGTAGGCAATTGAGAAGTAAAGTCCTCTCTCGTCGTACAAAAACCACGCTCTATAAGTCACTCATCATGCCCGTGCTGGTATATGGCGCAGAAGAATGGGCAATGAAAACAACCGATGAGGCGGCCCTTGGAGTATTCGAGAGAAAGATTCTACGGAAGATTTACGGGCCTTTACGAGTTGGCAACGGCGAGTACCGCAGACGATGGAACGATGAGCTGTATGAGCTATACAGCGACATGGGCATTGTGCTAGAGGCAATAACAAGGGCTATATCTACCAATAACTTTTTTGTGCAGGATGAGTTCACGCGACATAAAATACAAATACATATGTTCATGAGTTGTGTGAAGAAAAATTTATTCATTTACTGATAAAGTATGCTCAAATTGGCGACCTTCTACTCTAATACAAGCTCGTCACCTCTTAAGAAAAGACACTTTTATCTCAGCAGCAGCTCCATTTATTTTTTATCGCAAATGCTCTTAGTTCTAAATTGTTTTTGAATGAATTTTGTCCATAAGACAGCCCTAGTGAAAAAGTCGAATGGATTCAGGTCTGGCGATCGAGCGTGCCAGAAGATTGGCCCGCAGCACTTACTTCAAGCCCGTAGTGAGTAGGCCCCCCGTCATTTCGCAGCCGTAGTCTACGACGCAGGTTCAAGGGTACATCTTCTAATAGATTTGGAAGCCGTTCCTGAATGAACTCAAATTAGCTGTGGGAGTTGAGCGTTGGCGGCAGTTCCACAGGTGCCAGTATCTGGCAATTAAAAAACCACACCAGAAATTTATTTTGAACTGGAACTGCGACCGATCTTCTCTAATTTCGTGAGGATTGCCTATTCTGCCAACTGTGAAGGCTATGTAAATTAAAATAACCATCATGTTTTCTTGATGATTCATCACTCCAAATTATTTTATTAGAAAAGTTGGGGTCTGATTCAAGCATTCGCAACACTGCTCCGCAAAATCTAGTCCTCGCCAGTTAATGTATATCTTATAGAGCCTAAACACGTTGAATGTGGTAGGGACGAAAATGATGGTCTTTTAAAGCTTTGTGAACCGTAGAGTTTCGTATTCCATTCCGTCTTTTCATCAGTCTCACTGAAGTCGATGGACCTAGTTCCACTTCCTCTAACATAACTTCAACATCAACCGTTGCAGGAAGTATTGTCTCGCCGCCACGCCTTCCAGGTATGTGACCTTAATAAAGTGAAAAAATAAAGTTAGAAGAAAGACTTTAAACAAAAACCGTGTACAAATTACTTACCTCAGATATTGTTCTATGGGTCCGCGGCAAAACTTAATGATCCGAATGCTGACGATGCTGCATAGAGTCTTTGAGTAGCTCTGGCATTGCAGCAAGCCAGCGTAAATTAGGTGAAGATCCGCATATCCATGCGACGTATACTGCATATTCTCTGTCATACAGGCCTATTGTACTTGATACCAAACATTTTGTGACGGGCAATTTTGTTACCGAAAGTTAGCACCATTGCTTGCAACCGTGATTCTAGGTACCTTGGTAACAATTTAATCTATTCAGCAATTCCTTTTATTATTTATTACCTGCTTATGAGATGGTAACAAAATTTACCCAGCTTAGAATACGAAATAAGAACAAAATTTACTGAAAGCAAAATTTTGATACCAGGGGAAATTTAATTACCACTGTAGAATAGACCCGATAATATCAATAGCACAATGTACGAAGGGTCCAATTTCACAAAATCCACTTTCATGAATTCCGGCAAGTATCATAAAACATTGTCAGGAGCAGGTAATATTGTACCTCTGTACTATTTATTTATTTATTTATTAGTCTACAGAAAAATGTTTTCTTACAGACAAATGAGATAAAAAGGTACATTTAGATATTATGTATGAGAAAAGTATTATAGAGTAAACTTATTAAATATATTAATTTATAATAATAATAATAATAATAATAATAATAATAATAATAATAATAATAATAATAATAATAATAATAATAATAATAATAATAATAATAATAATAATAATAATAATAATAATAATAATAATAATAATAATAATAATAATAATAATTATAATTTTAATAATATTATAATAATAATAACAATAATAATAATAATAATATTTTTTTTTTGTGGGAGAGGTGGGCGAAAAATCCCATCGGATCTATAACAGCCGTCACTGCTACGTATGTGGTGAGGCTCTTCTACTCTCCTGCGTCCAGAACCGCCACTTGTCGCTCTCTATACGTGTCCAGACCCTGCTTTTTGGATTTCAGGATGCGTTGAACGTACGTTGCAATGTCATTCCATTCTTTTTCACCGCTTAGCATTTTTTCGACAATATTTAATTTGTATATGCACATCTACTTCTTGCATTTCTACTGCCGTGCCTGCTTTATTTTTGAATTCCCACTTCATCTATATTTTATCTGGCGCCAGCTCTACGGGTAATATACCGCTTATCACCAGAATCGCTGCTTCCAAGACTATTCTCTATGCTGAAGCTACTCTTAGGGCTGCTGATCATTGTACTGCCGCAAAGACTTTCCTTTTACTATCAGCTCCTAATGCTTCTGCCCAAATTTCACTGCCATAGAGGAGGACTGATGTTGTCGTATCCATTAAAAGCTTCCTCTTGTGTTGCCTTGGTCCACCTATATTTGCCATCAATTTACTGAGGATGCTTATGGCTTGTGATGCCTTTTTAGCTGCGTACTGCACTTGAGTACAAAATTTTAGTTTCGAGTCCAATCGAAGTCCAAGGTATTTCACCGCATTTCTTGTTGAAATTGTGGTATGACAGACCCTCATTTCGACTTCGAGCGAAGTGTGCCTTCTTGGTAGTAGGAGAACTTCTGTTTTTTCCGTCGCAAGTGTTAAACAGCGTTTGTCTAACCACCACCTTGTACGTAGCATTACTTGGTTTAGCTTTTGTTTTGCTTCCTCGACGTTCCCGGCAGTGATCAGTGCTGCGACGTCATCTGCGAAAGAAACAAGGTGGGTATCGTCAGGCATTTCTATTTCAAGTAGGTCGCCGGAATTTATGTTCCACAACTCTGGACCTAGAATGGAGCCTTGAGCTGCGCCTGATGTAACATTCATTTTTTGAGGCCCATCGCTTGTGTCGTACAGGAGCTCACGATCTTTTAGGAATTTATAAATTATAATAATAA
>JAPVRG010249653.1:15951-33904 GCA_029783565.1 Rhagoletis cerasi
AATTTTTTAACGGTATAAAACAAAAATAAAATTTGTTAGCAAACGAATGATCTGAGAAATATATTATTCACAAAGTATTTTTGAACATGGTTGCCACGTATTGTGCCAAATAAAATCAAGAAATATGTTACGAATATGTTTAAAATAATACCAGCAATAAACTAGATCTGCGGCATTTCGATAAAACAATATACCTCGAGTTATGACATAATCTCTTTAAAGCATTATTTCCTTAGTTTGGATGTAGTTTAAGATGCCATTTTTAAGACGGCTTAAAAAATAGAAAATTTTTGAAGGAAAACTTAAGTTGTTTTATTAAAATAAGTACTTAAATTTTCATTTACCGCGTAGACTAAAACGTCCATCAACTAAGATTCATAGAATGTTCCGTCACACATCAAATACGCCCCAAGTGTTATTTCTTCTATTTAATGCATACATGCATACATACCTCCTACGTAAGTAAATGGCACATATCAATTAATCGAACTAATCAGCGAGACTAATGGGAAAATGTCAAAATTTTATTGACGCAAATAATTTGACTTAAGTAATTCAAACACAATAATGGCCGCGGCGTCACAAGAGTAATTTAAGTATGTCAATTAAATGAGAATATACATATATATGTGCACTTCGTGCTCTAACCGCCAAAAATACGTAAGAAATTTTTTCCAAAATTTTTGTTTTTTTTATTCAAAAATACACATAGAAGCACTTAGATGCATTCCTGCATCAAAAAGAAAATAAAAAAAAAATTTTGCTTACGTCTTTCTGGCGGTTAACCTTTATGTATTTACGAAAAAAATCCTACATTGATGTACACCTGTGATAGCCGTGTACCTGTGGTTACACACGAGTGTGCACTTAGCGGTGAAAACAGAAAAATGTTAAAAAACTAAAAAAAATAATTGACAAAATAACACGTTTTTTAGCGTTATGTGTGCAACTTGACTGGCTTAAGGAATGCTATATAGATCAATCAGATATAACATGGTTTAATAGGAAGAACAATTAAAATAACATCACTTTAGTAGCCGGGTACCAGTGGTGTGCACATAAAGGTTACGGTTCGATTTGCTTCAGTGTACACTTGCCACATATGTATGTATTTGCCAAGTCATTTGGAAAATATTTAATTAATTTCGTTGCAAATAATTGTGGCCAATATAAAAATCGAATCATAATTAACCTCCTACCTATCAATATTCTGACCACTTTACGAGTAACCATTTGAGTACTCACATGCTTATGTTTGCTCGCAAATACCATAATTACCTAATGGCCGAATTGCAATTCCCCCGAGCTGATACCTCAATAGCTTTGTCCCCACCGTTAAGTCAGAAATAAGAGAAATGATATATTAACGCTGGCACATTATTGAGGCCATTTGGTACACTGGCATATGTATGTGTAGTATGTAGGTATGTGCACTACAAATCGCATTCAAGTTCACGAGCTGCAGCTTTGAGCCAACACAAACAAATCAAATACATTCATTCATCTGTTTTCGACTTTGCCCTACCTACCACTCGGCGCCAGCAGCGCACCTGCTCCAGTGGCCACTCATTGCAATGTCATATGCTCTTAAATTTGAATGATAATGATGAAATGACATTTAGAATTTGTGTTGGCGTTTTTCATAAGAACCGGCGCTACAATTGCAAGCAATGTCGCAGTTGAACGGTAATTCGCAGTTTTGTTGATCTAATATCTACAAAATACATATGAAAAATCGTAGACTATTTTTTTTAGACCGAATCGCGCTTCACAGAGTCAGCTTCGAAGTAAGAGGAGCGTGAGATCTATATGTACTTTTCAAGATTTGTGTATGACTGAAAGACATAAAACTCGCTTGCTCTATTCGCCGTCGCAAATACGTAGCCTCTTAAATCTTTTGCAGCACCATTCTGCTGAATACTCCGAGGGCGGTCAAATCAGCTGTTGAGTCCTCGTCGATCTTCTCCTTCTTCATCCTCAGACCTATTTACATTAAAAAGGCCTAACAACAAACGCGCCACCTGTTGCCACCGATGATGTTGAGAAGGTTGTCATAAGCCAGTAATTGTACCCTCTTATCAAAGTTGTCACTCAGCGAATTAGTTCCATAGCTCATAGGTAGTAGACCAGATTGCAGCTACCAGGCCACATCATATTTGCGGAGGTAAATTATTTGGGAAAACTCAGTTGATATTTATAGCGACCCCCCATATTACTAATATTAAAGCATTTGACTAAAACCAAGTCCTGTTTGTCTTTTCTTTTACAAATAACATTTGACTTTGTGCCGCACTGCGTCGCATTGACGTTTTTATTGGCGTCTTATTAAAGGAGTCGCACGATACGGAGTAATATTGTCTGAAACCTCGTTCGGTATCGAACAGCTGTGAGAAGTCATTTTCAATTCTGATGAGTCTGGTGGAACTGCTGAACGTCATTTCAAACAGTCGTATTAGTTTTGAGCTGTTTTGAAACCGACAAATACCTAGACGGTGTATTTCGACCATTTTCTCGCGGCTCTCTTCCAGGATTTGAACATCATGAGTACGTCTAGTCTTTGGTGGATTTAACAGCTCTAAAGTCACGGAAATGAGGCCGCTGAAAGTGGATTTAACCTTTCAGACAATACTATAAGGCTACTAAGTGTGATTTAAGAAGTCTAATTTGCGGTATGGCAAGGCCGACAGCCAGCAGCTGTATTTTCTTTAGAAATTGCTATTTGAGGACTTAAATTTTTTTTTGCACATTTCATAAAAATACCTGCACGCCCAAGAAGCAAGAATAAACTACACTCAGATCTCTGTAGGTTCCCTGCGGACCCTGTCGGCCATCGACGCCATAAGGTCCACAATCCGGTGGTATGATGAAATATATCTCCGGATCGTGTTGGAGGCCATTTTAGTAGTCACGAAGGCTGCGGCGGTTAGGTCGGAACGGATTAAAATGCCGTATCATGGAAAACGTCATGGGTCCCTATGGACCTGTCGGGCATCCGAGGGTTAAATTTTTTAATTTTTTATTTTTTTTTATGTTTTGGACATCCTGTCATATAACCACATTAAACAGAAATTACCTAGATAATAATGTCCTTAAGTATCTAGGACGCCTTTCCCGGTAACCCTGTATATAATAATTAAAAACAGATGTACGTATTTTATATGTACACTTGTATGTAGGATGGTTTTGTAATCAATAAAATAAATCATATCTGAATTAAACTGCAGACCAACGCTGCTAAGCAAAATAATAACTTCATTATTGAGTTCATCCAGTTCTTTTAATATTTTTTTTAATTGTAGAGAAATATCTGTGCGATAGCATAGTTTTTCTAATTTTTAATTCATATACTAAATACCAGTACTACACACACAAAAGTATATTTATTGAAATTTTTAAGATTTTGCTTTTTGATATTTTTTTGATTATTTTCTTTGAATATTTGTCTTTTATCCATATCAAAGCAATTACTACAATTAAACTGTCAATGCTTACTACGAATATTTTCCGAGCAAAACCATGCACACTTCATTTTCGAAACCATCAAATGATAGGAAAATATTCGTAATATAAAACTTGTGCACTTGTCATTCACTTCGACCTTAATAATTGCATGGTATACAATTTTCTTAACAAGATATGTAATGTACAAGCATATGTACATTTGTTTGTGTGTTGGTATCTCACAACTAAAGACATGTAAAGGACAGCATGACTGACAGTAAAATAAAGTACATTTGTAGGAGGCATACAGCCAAGCCTAAATAGTTTTTAAGACTCTTCAATATTACTTGTATACCAGTTGGGAATGGGTGTGAGTTGAGGTTGAAAGGGTTCGAGATGGACATGGAACTTTAATATCAAGTGATTTGCCGAATAAACTAAATTTATATAAAAATAAAAATTGCACTAAAAATAAAATAAGAATCTGTTAAGGGCATGAGCATAAAATGAAAGGCAAAGCAGCAACAGCAGTCAGCCAGGCAAGTACAGACGAACCAGATGGACAGCTGGTATGGACAAACTCAATATTCTTGGCCCATACTCGCACTTTTACACGTGTCAATGAGAGGAATTTTCCAAAGCAGCAAATGCAGTGCAAAATGTGAAAATAATAATACACTAAATTTCCTATAAGGAATAACTTAAAACTAAAAACCTAACAGGAAGCTAAAAACTGGAATAACAAGGACGAAAACGAGCTGCTGCTGAAGCTGTTGTTGCTGCTGCTGCTGCTGCTGCTGCTGCCAAAGGCCGAGTGACTGATTGAACGGAGCTAACGAGCAAGCGGGCGGAGTGCACCGCATAGTGCCGAACAATTATTGCAGCGCATTTACAAATATACATACTCGTACAAATGCCTGAAAGAATTTATGGGCAGGAAGATGAATGAAGAAATGCACAGTTCAACAAAAACAGCGAAGGATATCCAACTCAGCACTACACAAATAAATACTAACAAGGAATGTGTGAAGCTTTCCCAGCAGCAGTGGCAATGTGCAGCCGAATGAGGCAAGACAGTCGACAAGATGAAACAAGGCAAGACAGGCCAACAAGGCAGCAAGCAGCAAGCAAGCAGATCAATTTAGCTGGAATGGGTCGAACTGTCGAACCAAAGTGAGCTGATCTGACGCCCGTTGAGCTCTACGGTGTGGTGTGTTGCAGTTTGAGAATTCTGTCTCACTGATGTCTCTAGCTTGCACACGTACGGGAGTGTTTAGAGACAAACAGGCGGAGTAGCAGAAGCAGCAGCAAGTATTCGACAACTCAAGCGTCTAACCAGCAGGGCAACCAAGCAGCCAGCTAGCCGGCCAGCCAGCCAATCCATCGGCCATCGGACAACGGACATCGGACAGGCTTGAGCCGCAGTACAGTCAGAGTCCAACTTGTCAACGTCAAAGTTGGTAAAAGTAAAGTGAAGTGAATACTTTTGGTTGTACTCGTATATTTAGACTGTGTGAGTGTGTGAGTATGTTTGTGTATTTTTAGTAGTAAATAGAACATGCATGCGAAATTTTTAAATTAACTATTGTAAAATACGAGTAAATGTCGAATATTGTTGTTACTGTAGTTGTTTTTGTGTTTCGGTTTTCAACCTTTGTTCATCACTCGAGTCGACAACTCGACTCGGTTATTTGCCATCATTTTGAAAATTGACTTCCGGTTGTTATGCTGCCAAGTGCACTAAAGAAATAAAAACAACAAAAGAAAAACGAAAAACGAACTACACACAAACACACAAAGCACGCACGCACACTTGCAACTACATATGCGTTTCGTCAGCAAGACAAGCTTTGACCGGAACATACATGAATCTTCTGCTTTTACTTCTTTTGGTCTTCACTCCTTACGGCAACAATATTTGTTGGCAAAAGAACAATGACAGAAGAAATCTTGGCATGCATTGAATACATATACATACAAAGTAGTGAAATGGGGAGCAAGAAATGTCGATGGTTGAAATAGTGGGGTGGGGGGAGGAGGGTTGCAATACGGTGCGTATGAAACTCACATTGCTCTGCTGAAAAGGTCTTCACACTCATACGCAATGCACTAAGCGTACATGATTTAACATTCTTCATTAAAATGTCGTGACCTGGCTTATGGTTTCTTGCCCCGACCCCGCAATGTACCTACCTTTTACCTATGCTTGGTGACACAACATTTAACTCGAGCTATGTATGCAAATCTGAAGCTAATTGGTTACACTAAGCAAATCCAAAAAAAAAGGGGGGGCGTTGCTGTGTTGTTGGTCCTTGGTCAGAGATGGCGCTCCACTTCCACTGTATAAGGTAGAATCGACCGCTCCTACCATTCGGCGAAACGTTTGAACACAATCGCCCTTACTTTCAGCAACATATTGCCGGACTCCCGAAAAGAGATAAAGCCCGCCGCTGCACAGTGATATTTGGTCCCCATTTCGTGCCCACAAATACAAAAATAAACTATCGGTTTTAGGGGGTTATTCTTTGAGGTTGGCAAAAATGATGCGTCAGCTATCGAAATATGTCCGAGAAGGGTGCCGACCTTTTGCACCTGTTTGTATGATCAGTGTGAAAATAATAGCTGACGCAGCGCACAGAGAAGTAAAAGTGTAGGAGCGATCGGTTTTAAGTTCGTAAAATGGGTTTTTCTTTTGTAGGTATAGTACTCACCTATATAATATACAATTTTTTAGTTTTTCTATATGTTCAACTGATTAATATTTAATGAAATATTCAAGTGAATTGTTTACTACTTAAAAACAATTTAAAAGATAAAGTACATATAAGTTATTTTTACCATGGCTCACCAAAAATATTGATGTTTATTTCAAGATAATTATATATTAAACTATAATACTAAATATTGTATCCGATCATTTCCGAAATTTTGTTTAAGACGAGATTTTGTACCGATTTTTCTGAAGAAGATTTTTTAAAATGAAAATTTATCAACCAATTATGAATTACCTTACGCAGTGTAAGATAAATATAAAGATGATTATATTAGGATAGTACTTTCATTTAAAAATTCAAATTATCAACTTAAAAAACCTAATCATACTCAATACTAAGAATTTAATATATATTTTTCAAATTAAACATATTTATTTCAATTGTAGGCGCCACAATGGAACAGCCATTTAGTTTTTGCTATATGTTTTGATTTCAGATTCGAATTTAGAAACCCCAAAAACTTAAAAAAATAATAATAATTAGCCATTCGTATTATTATTATTTTTTATATAAACTATTGTTTTTAAGATTTTAGACGCCAAATTGGATCAGCCGTTTTGTATTTTCTTACTTTGACTTTAGATTGAAATTCAGCGATCTCAAAAACTACAGTACTTGGATTCGTGTGAATATACTAATTTTTTATATTATAGGCATAAAATGGGCTTCAAATATCACTGTGCGCCATACAGTGTGGAAATTTAACTTTTTTCGTGACAAAAAAATATATCTTGGGAACGAGAACAGCTATAATTTAGAAGCTTTTGAGATAGAGAATTCAGCAAATATAATCTCGTTGGATAAAAAAATTATCTTAACCTTAAAATCTACCTTCCAAAGTAAAACTGTGATGAACTCTTAAAAAAAATTTAAATGCGTTTTTCGGCTCTAGCGACTATGAAAATGGTTTACTTGACGCAAGAACAGCAAAAATATGTGTTTGCAAGTTTGTAAAAAATTAATCCTCTTTTTTGGTCAAGAAAGAAAAAAAATTTAAAACGAACACTTTTAACGGTCATTTTAAATTTCAAGCTAATTCTTTTATCCAACGAAATTATTTTTCCTCAATCCTCTATCTCAAAAAAAAAAAGACTTTATTTCGCTAGCTTTTCTAGTTCTCGATTTTGCCACGAAAAAGGTTCAATTCACACACCGTGCGCTGTGTAGTGCGTAAATCACACAAACTCTGCCCTCCGAAACATAACAGCGTGGCTCATATCTACACAGCACTGGCGTTGAGTCCGGACGGAAATTCCTTGCAGCTGCTGAAGAAACCAGTCGAGTAAATCCCAGCCGCAATCAATGTGTCTTTCATGATCATGGAAAGTGAACTGGAGAGGACCAATTCAAATCCGAAACGCTAAGTCTAAGCCGCTTAGAATTAAACAGGACAAAGATGAACTCGGTCAGAAACTCTCCAACTGGAAACTGGAACAGATGGGTTTACAGTCGGCTCAACAAGCGCTGGGAAAAAACCACGTCATGCAAAGTTGCGAAGTCTTTCTGGTCGGTCAAAGGAGCCTCTGCAGGTGCACTGACCCGACACTATCATTTAGGAACATATGCGGAGCACGGACCTCTCTTTTTGCAGCTGTTTGGAATACGGCGTGGTAAAATCATCTCAGCATTCCCTTTTCAGCTTCCCGGCTTTCGCTAGAATAGGATTTGAACACCTCGGATGGTGATTCATCAACACTCCTGAGGAACTCTCTACAGTGCAGATCAGCTGCTCGCGGACATCAGCTGCCTGTTGTTACCCTTACAAGAATAATCTACAATATGGTAACACAATAAACACTACAATAAATTCCACTTTAGGTACCTATCTTTAAATGCCGAGTACTCTTTCCGACGCTTTCTGTCCTCTACATGGCTCAACTCTCTTCGCCGTCAGCTGTTGACTTAGTTAGCATCGCCAATGATTGCATGGCGATGGGACAAAACATTGACAGCTTTCACTGTCAGATAACTTGAATATCTCTCCGATCTTCACAATTTCTTCACTGCCAGAAATTACGACACTACTGCCGCGAAAGATGACGCAAAAATATCGACGGAGAACCATCCCAAGATCTTAGGCCACGTTTGTAAGCTTTTTTTCTTCAAATCATATGAATCTTCAAGAGCCCACCAAGAGGCTCTCTGAGCTATGCCTGCCGGTTAAAAAAGGAATCAGAGCCAGTTAGTTTGGTCGACAGGAACAAGCGCAGAGAAGACATCTTCAAACACAGCTCTATATTTGGTTACCGGCTGATATCTCATGTCAGATTCTAGCGGTGAAAGAGCGCGACACCATGATATCAAGGCATATTCTCCCGAGATGTCATCGAGGGAACAATTTCAACAACGCTCTGCTTCGAAAGGATACACAATTATACCCCTTCTGGAGGCGGCACCTGCATGACTAAAGAACGGGAATGAAGCCAAACGTGAACCCTCCATTCAGTGAGGCTCGATATATAATCCTCAAGAATGTCCATTGAGATTTTTTCAAGACGAGTAACGATGGAAACAAAACTGACGAAAGACATTTGATATGTACACAATCACTGCTCCATTTCGGGTAGTGACACAGACTTTGTCGCTATCTTTCTCGATTAAATTCAGAAGTGGCATCACCTGCTCAGCTTGCGGGCAAGATCCTGAGTAACACCTTTTCGCTTGCACCTCCAACTTGACGACCCTGATCATGTAAGCACGCAGGTCCGATTCGATCAATGTAGCCCACTTTCTAGGCCTCAGGCTCAGCGAGTCAGACGATGAAGAAAACATTACTTGACGAAACCTCATAAGGGGGCCCTCTGTTACAATAACAACAATAATGTCTAAGAAAGAGAGCAAAGGGCACTTTGAGGGAAACCGCATGGCGAATAATTAGGATAAGGAGGGTATGCTCGAAACGGTACCTCTGAGAAAGGGTGTGGTGATAGAAGCCTTAACTGCCTAGCTATTGGTCTGCTCTTGGATAGCTGAGCTCTATGTCGTCACCGGCGCTAACCAAAAACCAGGTCACTCAAGGTTTTTCGACCCAATTTGGACCGGAGATGGTCAAAGGAGCTTTTGACGCACCCAAAGCCGTAAATCTCAGTTTTTGGGTGGGTATTTCGATATGACACTTTCTGCAGACTGGTATTTCATCGAATCATCTCTGTCGCTGCTATTCGTAGTAGAGTTTTAGGTAGAATAATTTCAACACCGTGGCCGCTGTGGCGTAGTGGTAAGCAGTGCGCGCTTCCACTCCGCAGGCCTGGGTTCAAGCCCTGGTCAAAGCAACATCCCAAAAAAATGTAAAAAAAAAGGTTTTTTCTTAACAGCGGTCGCCCCTCGGCAGGCAATGGCAAACCTCCGAGAGTACTTTGCCATGAAAAAGCTTCTCATAAAAATACAATCGCCGTTCGGAGTCGGCGTAAAACTGTAGGTCCCTCCCCTTCATGTGACAACATCAAGGCGCACGCCACAAATCGGAGGAGAAACTCGGCCAAACACCAACATATGTGTAAGCGCCAATCTATTATTATTATTAATTTCAACACCTCCTCTTATGCTGTCCGAATTTTGCGAGGATGAGATCAAAACGCCTTGGGGTACTTTCATCACATCGGGTGTTAATATTCCTGAATTTCGTATATATGTATATCCAGCGCTAGGTCGAAGCTAAAAAGTCGGTAAGTAACTGGCGGGAGGAGGATCAGATACCATCTTCATGGAACATGACCTATTGGTCCTATCATCTTTCAAGCTTCTAACTAGTCATGAGTGGATATGCGCAGTGTTATGTAAGTACCAGGAAGGTAAAGGATTTAAAAAAAGCTAAAGGTTTAAGCTAACTTTCCTCAGCACATGCACCGAATAGTTATGTCTACCCCTACAGAATACCTGCCTGCTGTATATGTGGATGAAATAAAAAAGGACGAATACACATCGACTCCAACTCCGACTTCGGTGAGTTGACTTCCTGTTAAAAATTTACAGTGGAACATTAACTTTTGCCAGGATTTTTCACAGTCTCCTAGACCAACTTTGATAATGGATGGTAGAAAAATACAAAATTAAAAAAAGCGGAAACGTCGGTCCATCAACCTTCTTTTGCTTTTTGTAGCATAGCTGTTGAGATGAACTTCTCTACGACCAGAAAAACTTGATCATCAACAACCTTAATGGCTTTCGATGTACATAGTACCAAGCAGAAGGTCGTTTAGCGCGAGGTTCCATAACAGAGTAGATAGAACCGTACTCCAATGAATACCTCGTATTGTTGTTTTCCTTAATTCAACCATTGCGATGGGCTATTGATGCCTCTTCTACTTAACAGATTGTCGATCCAGAGAATAAACAATAGACAAAATCCTACAGCAACCACGAAAGTTGATGTATATCAAGGTTGGCCGTAGTAGTCCTGATTCCACGGGAGGACTTACTCGAAGTTGAAAGTTGACAGGTATTCATACTCTGCACTCAGGGGAGACTCAAGTTGCCTAGGAATCTAAGACAGCCTGGGCTACGACCTTCGAGAAGTGGGGTGACCTGAGAACCGTTCATAGCTGCATTAGTGTCAAAATTTTTTCTCTTCCTTATCCTATACAAATTGGTTTACAAGCATAAAACTCTTGTGTAGTTATAATAGATTAAGCACCGCCGTAGCTGCCCACCTTACCCATTATGGTGCCAAACCACAGCCCGCATACTCTACAAGCTATTCAAGTTCTCCATTTATCACAGCAAATAGTGTAATTTATATCGCTGATAACCGATAATGGCAGCACTGTAAGCTCAGCGTATTTCACTCGCGCACAGGACATAAAACACACCACGAATGATATGTTTGCACATAAAATTTTACTTAAAGGCTGGTATGCAGCTCTTAAGAAAACTGTCAAGAAAAAATTGCCATTATTTCGTGTGTGTGTCCAAGGAATTTTGACATATGGTACTTCACCAGCCTGTTGTATCACTCTTTCCTCAAGAAATAATGGAGCGGGCATATATTTCTGTTGCAAGCACGGGTTGCCTTGTGCTCTTTTTTCACAAAAAACTTTAGAAAACCGTAGTAGAAAGCGTAGCAAAATTCTTAAGAACTGCGTACGGCCTCAAGAACATTTGACACAAGAAAATTTCTTAGCCATTTCTTGTACGTCATTTTATATGGATTTTTTGCTTTTCTTGAGAGCTGCATACTGGCCTTAAAAATCAAACTTTCTCGCAAACGTAGCCATGTAAATATGTATGTCTATAAGACAGTCGGATTGGAGATCATAAAAAATCAATTTTATTATTTAAAGCAACACGCAAACATATGTATGTATGTATGTATGTATGTACGTGTGGTAACAAGCATATGTTGGGTCTTAGGAAGAAAATCCGCACAGATTTGTCTACAAAGGGCAAAACATTCACATACGAGTATGTAGGTATGCACATTTCAGATACAAGGCGAGTCCTATGACGCGCAGAGATCGGCATCGTTAGGCATTTTACGAGCAGAAAATACACGATCAAAAGTAAATAAAACGCCATAATGATGCTCACGCTGCAGTACCAATGAGTTAAGCAATTCATTTTTACGACTCTGTGGTCATTTATTGCACTCCTAGTTGTCCAGCACATTGGCAATGACATCCACTCACTCGCTGCACGCTTGCTCTCTACGAATGGGTTGGTTGGTGGCACTTTGCGGATCACACACACATATTTGGCTGTGTATTCGTAAGCTCTGTTGTAGGGTTATAAAAATCTTATAAATTATGAACTGATTGCTTGCTCAGTGTCAAAATGCCAATATTATGGTACATACGAGTACGAGTACATAGAGTATGAATTAGCGGCAAAAGGGTGGAAGGGGGTTGGGAAGGCAGCGCGCGTAACTGAATGTAGTTGGATTATAACTAATTTATTAGTTTGTTAATAAAATTTCATTTTATTCAGTTATAAATGTAATAAACTCGATTTTGTGAAACAGTTCCGCTCGCCAATAAAAGAGGTAACTCTTACGTGTACATATCTGTTATTACAAAAGTCAAGATTTGTAAATAAAAATAAAACTTTAAAGTTCTGTCTTTTTTACCGATTCTAGTGCAGTTGCTTGATTTCGTTTCGTCTCAAAGCTTAGAGCATGAAATTTGCGACCAACCTGCTTAGGGTTAGTGGACCAGACTTCAGGTTAATAGTGAAAAATGCACTCTATTTTATTATAATAGCATTGCCCATCGATATTTTTGACAGCCGAATAGTAGCAACGCCAAAACTGATTCGGGTACGATTATTTACTTTACTGTTTTCTGAGAACATTATAGAAAGGTCCAAACTAAATTTAACACGTTCACTGAGTCCCATCTAGTCGGACTCAATATTAAAACCCAAAGTCTCAAAAAATGCGTCAGCGTCAAAAATCAAAGCATTCAAAATTTGTTTCCAGCATTCATATACATTCTTGATTAACTCTATGGTTCTCTCATCGGCGAGTTCAAAAAACAAGTTCTGTCTATTTCTCCAGTTGGCAATTCTCTTTCTCTATCTACTCCATATTTCCAATCTGGAGTAGGGCAGGTTATTCAAATGATTACTAGCTCATTGATCATTCCAAAATGGCTAACCACCTACACTAGTTTTTTGGCAATAATATTACCTGCTAAATTCAAAATCACCCGAGTTTAGAGCTTCATAAATTTGTGGGAAAATCTTTCGTTCACTTAGTAGTCTTTGTTCACACAAAATTGCTATTTACTGTGTTGGCATTTTTTTCTAAGTAACAGTTATGTGTTTCTGCGACGACAGAGTCACCTCTCAAAATCTGTCCCTACTAGGGTTGCCAGATTCTGAAACGGAGAGCGCAGTACATTTCTCTTTTTGCGATAGAGAATAAGGAGTACAAGCAAGAAGGTTAGGTTAGGTAAAACGGGCAGCTCTGCGAAGAGTTCACTCGGAGGCCGCGAAGGCCGATTGTGATGCCCATGGGGGGTTACCCCAAGCCTGTCCCTACATGTCTTCGAACCATTTTAATTTTCTGGCGAATCTTAGCAGTCCTTCCAGCTTTCCCCAAGGTATCCAGGTTTTCGAAGGAATGGTAACCAAGAAACTTGAGGCGTTTTCCTCCAAGTGCTGGACACTCGCAAAGGAAGTGCTGGACGGATTCTAACTCCTCTTCAGCGTTATGCAGGGCTCCGAACCTGGCGGTTATATGGCCAATAGTCCAGTGTCCCGTTAGTATTCTGTGAGAAGCCTAAAGTTTGGCTTTGAAAGCCTTAGTAGACTCCTTGTTCTTTGTTCATCGAGTCGTGGCCAGAGCGAGTGCGATTCTCTGCAAGTGTGCAGGTTTTCCCACCTACCGTTGGTAGCTTCCCTAGTCAGTCTCTCGACTTCCGACGACAGAAATCGTAGGGGAGGCTTCACGTTAGGGATCGCTTCCCCGAGCCCCATCTCAGATCCCTTTCTAGCACATTCGTCCGCTTCCTCATTTCTCGGGACACCACAATGCCCCGGGATCCAGTAAAGATTGATTATGTGTTGCTGTAGAGCTTGTAGGATCTTCGGCATTCTTTGACGCATATCGAGTTAGTCGTTACCGACCCTAAGGCATTGATAGCCACCTGACTGTCAACAACGAAGGCAAGTTTAGATGGAGCTGGGTCTATCATGCTCACCAACCTTGCCCCCATGTGGATTGCTTATATCCCAGCCTGAAAAACACTGCAATGATCTGGAAGTCTATAGGACTCTCATCGAGATAGCTTCTGAGAGAAGACGCTAGATCCTGTTCCGATATCCATTTTGGAGCCGTCCGTGAAGATGGGTATTTCGTCACTGAGAGCAGTACCAAACTCCCAGTCACTTCTGTCAGGAAAATGGATCTCGAAATTTCGATTCAACTCGATTTCCGTGACCTGATAGTCACAGTTGCTGTACTCCACCCCCACTCTCTCGAGGATTGTGGCGTGACCGTTGCAAGTTGTTCGCAGCCTGTTAGGCGCACTGAGTCGTAGTGCGCTTTTAGCTGCGATACTTTTAACGTATAGGTCTATGGGTGGAATATCTAGGAGGGTCTCTAGCGCCGCCTGGGGCGTTGAATAATATTCCCCGTTGTGCATAGGCATGCTTGTAGTTGTACCTTTTGCAAAGCAAGCAAGAAAAAGAGTACAATTTTTTTTTAATCTTTTTGTGCAACTCATTGTTATAAGTTAACAAAAAGTAAATAAATATACATATATAAAAGTAAAAATAATCACATATTTGAGATCGTTTTCATAAATTAGGTACAAACAAACAAAGATATCTTAGATATATTTTTCAAAGCAATAATTAATTTAAAAAATAAATTTGCCTCCGCTCGGCAAATGGATTTTATGAGAAGCCTTTTCAAGGCAGAAATATACTAGGAGGTTTGCCATTGCAAAAGTTTACCTAGGTTACAATATTCTAAAAATTTTTTTTTGAAATACATTTGTGTTTTTCTGAAATACATTTGTGCTTTTATGAAATACATTTTCCTTTTTCTGAAATGCATTTGAGCTTCTCTGAAATACAATTATGTTTTTCTGAAATATATTTGAGGTTTTCTGAAATACATTTGCCCTCTTCTGAATTCATTTGAGCTTTTCTGAAATACGTTTTCCCTTTTCTGAAGTACAATTGAGCTTTTCTGAAGTACTTTTGAGCTTTTCTGAAATACAATTTTGTTTTTTTTTTTTTTAATTTATTTGAACTTTTCTGAAGTACAATTGAGCTTTTCTGAAATACATTTGAACTTTTTTTTCCTTTTCTGAAATACATTTGTGTTTTTCTGAAACTCTGTTGGAAAAGGTGTAGGTATAATAACTTTTATAAAAAAATAACTAAAATTAAATACCAAAAAAATATAAATTTTTAGGACTTGTCAATATGTGATGCGCTTATAATTTTGACACACGATGCAAATATGTAAGTGGACCTTAAGAGTTTAATGTAGTCGCGTCGTAAAGAAATTTAGCCTTACCATAAACGGATTTTTGGTCCTATGACGAAGTATTGAGAAAGTGTTGCGGAGCGAACTGGGTTTTACCTTTTGAAAAAGCGATACAAAATGCATTCGATTTCATTTCCACTCGCCATTAAAATATTTTTATACTTTTCCGTTATAATATGAATACATACACATAGACATATATTTACTACTTAGCAGCACAGTTTTTGCTTTAAAATGTTGCATACTTAATTTGTTTGACTAGCAGTCGCCAATGGCATTGTACTTTATGTATATCTACTCGTACATAAAAAGTGAAAAAGTCAACTGCAATTGTACTACTTTCTTCATCGCGTACAACCCACTTTCTCTCCCTGCATGGGTCATTCGTCTCCCAACACTGCAAGGCATCATTTTTCAACACTTTGTTTATCTGACATGACTGCCTTTGGCTGCCGCCAGTGCCGCCGCCGATGACGACGACAGCAACTTCGGTGCAACAAAATGACAGCCTTTTTATTATAGTATCCTTTGACTTTTCGTCTCCCACTTATGTTACTCAAACATTTTTCTTTTCTTATTTCAGGAAAAAAATCTCTATTTGTCGTTACGCTGTTAAAAAATAATATATCATCAGCTGAATAAAAAGCGTACACTGCATATTTAATACTTGCACTACTTTCTTTTAAATGGAGTCTAGGGATCACAAAACTTTTTTTATCATTCACTGATGGCGTTTTTTTTTTAGGGTATTGCATCCTGTTTAGCTTTAACTATTTACTCGCAAATGAAAAGTACATCATCATTGCTGCCAAAAGCAGATGGTATGTTCCCACTTGCTGCGGTAACTATAAATTTTGTGTCATAAGTAATTAGTGGTAAGACGTTATAATACGAGTTGTAAATAAAATTTTTTTAAATATAGTAAAAATTCAAATGTCATAAAAAATTGGCGTCTGTAATCGAGTAAGCCCGAAATGTAAATGAGCCAGTTGGCCCAGCAACCAATAATAAAAGTACTCAAACCCTGCAGACTAGTAGAGGGTTTGATAGGAGGATACTTGCTCACAATAAGCAATAACATGCTCTCATGGAAAGGGACATTCTTCAATTATAACGCACATAAGTCAGTTTCCAATTGCATACGAGTGCTAGACTAACGAAATAACAAGCACTGAGACATAGTCGCCTATTGTACCTAAAACTTATAGAAGGGATTTAGAGGATAGGGAAAAACAGTGGGCGTGGAAAGGCTTACTCATCTGCAACTAACCAGACTCTTTTACGAATCTTAGTAGCTTGCCGTGGGAAGTAGAATGTAGCTCTTTCATTCTCGAAACATCTGACCCAAAAATGAAACATCACAGTCTGGCGCAGTCCGACCAGCTGCGTAGAAAATACTCTGTACTGTACTCATCCTCCAAGTAAGATGCATGCAGAGGGTCGTCATTGATGCCGGTGGTGACCATATGTCGTCCTCATAGAGATTGTGCACCGTAATCACTCCTATCAGGACTTCTTGCTCACTCTTCTGCCTGCCCGGCTTTTACAGAAAACACCCACTTTGCACCAACAGTTCTCACCAGATTTATTCATGAAATCATTGATGTACCCAACAATTCCCGCTATAATTGGCCCTATAACTTGGCTCCAAAGAACAGCAGTTCGCTAATTTCCATTCCTTGCCTTAAGCACGACAATGTCCCGGTGCTAATTTGAGCTCAATTTAGCAACGGAGTACAGCCTTATGCTACATTCCGCGACAATTCTTGCGGAGGTTCGAGCTGTTTCCAACACCCTTAGAGCAGCTTGGTTGTCACTGCAGATCCCAGATATTATGTCTGTGCTTCCTTTTGCCAGATATCCAAAGACGTCAGAGACTTCCACATGAAAACCCGTTATCATTATTCTTAAAGCTGAAAGGTATCTGAAGTTTTCCTCCAGAGGCCATCCAGCTCTATTTCCATTTTCAATATTAGTGCCATCGACAAAATAAAGTTTTTTCCTACATACCCAAAAGAGCGTCTGGATCTCTTCATTGCTTCCTAGTAGAAAATCAAACGACGTACTTTCTTCCAAAAGAGACTGCACGTAGTAGTTTGTCATTTGTAGCCAAAAACCAATTTCATTTCTCTGCCCTACTTTTAAATAACTCTCTGATGCCTAGAAGTCCAATCGTCGCGTCGCAACCCAAAAGCATGCAGTCGACACGTCATCTTTAATGATTACTTGTGGAACGCTTAATCCGTGAGTAGTAGTAAATCCAACAACGCACTAAGATCCGATCTTGATGTGGTTTTCATGGCTTACGCAATTCCTATATTCACAATCTTGGGTTCTGGATATTTCACTTCCGCGGTATGTAATATGTTTACACATCTAAGCACCGGAAGGTTGAGAATACCGTTGAATTTTCTTTTTCGCGTAAAAAAGTCTAAGGTTATCCAGAGTGCGAAGACCTGGTATATCCCAGATAAGATTAGATTAGATTTTGAGGAGGGGGGTTACCTAGTACCCCGTCCGGGAACGATCTATCTGAACTAGAGGTTCTATTTGGCTACAGGTATTCTCTGATCCACGTGTTGTTAAGAAACTTGGGGAGGTATCTTGACTGAACAGCATTTAGATCATGTGCTTCTAGGTACGGTGATCCTAGAAAGTGAAGTATGGTCCTAGTAAGAGCTTCATAGTGGCACATAATGTGATCTGCTGTTTCCGGTTCTTCAAATCAATAGGAGTTGAAGCATCCCAAATAAAATTTCTAATTCTGAAGTCCTGTATTAATCGATCCTCGATTTAGTTGATG
>JAPVRG010249653.1:33924-45545 GCA_029783565.1 Rhagoletis cerasi
GAATCTTAGTAGCTTGCCGTGGGAAGTAGAATGTAGCTCTTTCATTCTCGAAACATCTGACCCAAAAATGAAACATCACAGTCTGGCGCAGTCCGACCAGCTGCGTAGAAAATACTCTGTACTGTACTCATCCTCCAAGTAAGATGCATGCAGAGGGTCGTCATTGATGCCGGTGGTGACCATATGTCGTCCTCATAGAGATTGTGCACCGTAATCACTCCCATCCGGACTTCTTGCTCACTCTTCTGCCTGCACGGCTTTTACAGAAAACACCCACTTTGCACCAACAGTTCTCACCAGATTTATTCATGAAGTCTTTGATGTACCCAACAATTCCCGCACAACAATGTCCCGGTGCCCATTTCAGCTCAATTTAGCAACGGAGTACAGCCTTATGTTACATTCCGCGACAATTCTTGCGGAGGTTCGAGCTGTTTCCAACACCCTTAGAGCACCTTGGTTGTCACTGCAGATCCCAGATATTATGTCTGTGCTTCCTTTTGCCAGATATCCAATGACCTCAGAGACTTCCACATGAAAACCCGTTGTCATTATTCTTAAAGCAGAGAAGTGTCTGAAGTTTTCCTCCAGAAGCCAGCCTCTATTTCTATTTTCAATATTAGTGCCATCGACAAAATAAAGTTTTTACCGACATACCCAAAAGAGCTAGATCTCTTCATTGCTTCTTTGTAGAAAATCTAACGACGTACTTTCTTCCAAAAGAGACTGCATGTAGTAATTTGTCATTTGTAGCCACAAACCAATTATATTTCTCTGACCTATTTTTAAACAACTCTCCGATGTCTGGAACTCTAATCGTCGCTTCGCAACTCAAAAGAATGCATTCGACACGTCATCTTTATTGATTTCTCGTGGATCGCTTAATCAGTGAGTAGTAGTAAATACAACAAAGCACTAAGATCCGATCCTGATGTTGTATTCATGGCGTGCGCAATTCCTATACACACAATGTTAGGTTCTGGATATTGCGAAGGTTCTCCAGAATGCGAAGATCTGGTATATCCCAGATTAGATTAGATTAGATTAGATTTTGAGGAGGGAGGTTACCTAGTACCCCGTCCGGGAACGATCTATCATAACTAGAGGTTCTATTTGGCTACAGGTATTCTCTGATCCACGTGTTGTTAAGAAACTTGGGGAGTATCTTGACTGAACAGCATTTAGATCATGTGCTTCTAGGTACGGTGATCCTAGAAAGTGAAGTATGGTCCTAGTAAGAGCTTCATAGTGGCACATAATGTGATCTGCTGTTTCCGGTTCTTCAAATCAATAGGAGTTGAAGCATCCCAAATAAAATTTCTAATTCTGAAGTCCTGTATTAATCGATCCTCGATTTAGTTGATGTCTGGCATCTCTAAATCGAATAAAACTGTTATTTGCATCACCAGAAAATAGAAGAGAATTTCTCTACTTGAAATCTCATTCGATATATGATGCATCGGCGAGATCCTAACAGATTCCTAATCCAAAAATTAAAAACCTTCTTAAAGCAAAATTATTTTCCGGCCTTTTAAGCCTTTTAGGGAGAATTGCAAAGATAGTGTTCGATGCTTTCCACTCCTTCCTTGCCTGGTAGTCTGACAGGAGGGTTCCACGAACCACTTGGTGTTTACTTCCTCGATGGGACAAGTCTTCAATTTGTGTTTTTTTTTCGGGAGGTTAGGGGTATGCCCATGTTCCAAGCACAATTTTCCACGGAAATTTTCGTTCCTTTTTTTGACAACTCATCGCCTATGAAGTTTCCAGGAATGTCCCTGTGGTTAGTCAAGAAGCAAGGGCGTAGCCAGGGGGGCAGGGGGAGTAGCGAATAAATTGGCCGTCTGTTGTGATTTCAGCTTTCCGGCGTTCAGCTTTCCTTGCATTGTTGGATGCACATTTTTTGATGCACAGAGGCGGGAGCGTATCTTGGCTGCAACAAGATAGTCGTCCGAGTTGATGTTTCGGAAACATGCCTTCCGTCTATCGCAACTTGGTGGATTTGGTTTCTCGTTTTTCGATCTGGAGACAGCCATGTAGCTTGATGGATATTTTTATACTGGAACCTAGTACTACACAATACCATGTTTCGTGCCCCGGCGAAGTCGATCAGTCTCAGTCCGTTATCGGACGTCTCGTCGTAGAGGCTGAATTTTCCGACAGTGGCGCCAAATATCCCCTCCTTGCCCACATTGGCATTGAAATCGCCAAGCACGATTTTGACATCATGTCGGGGGCAGCGCTGATATATACGCTCCAAGCGCTCATAGAAGAGATCCTTGGACGCGTCGTCCTTCTCTTCTGTCGGGGCATGGGCGCAATATCTTATAAAAATTACTCATAACTGTTTAAATACACTGCACTACCTCATTTACCATAATATTTTCATCCTGGCTATCAAGTCTTCCAATATTAGTTTAACGGATTCTCTGATATCAATAGAACAATAAAGTGGTTGGATAGAGGTAGTTATAAATAATTTATTGTTTGATTCTATAATTTTTTAGTTTTGAATTTGGATACTTCGTCTGGTCCTCGTTTACCACCAGGCCCATTCGCTTTGCTTCCTTATCCAACTTGGAAAATTCAGAACATACCTCGCGTTTTTTGATACCGATGATGTCGATGTCAATCAAAAGAACGGGGTCTCATTCGAGGCTTTGTTTTTGTTTTCATTTTTACGTGACGGGTCCCTAATCCAGTACGCAATCCATTTCTGGGGGGGTTGGTGGTTTCTCAACCGTATACACGTTTATATAGCGGGCCGTTTGCTCCAAGACAGACGCCCTGGTGAACAGGCGCTGCAGACACCAGTAGACCCTTAAACCGAATAAGTCGGAGTGTCTCACCGAAGCTCCCTCTCTTTCTGCCGTGGCTCAAGGCTCCACACGGGTTGGTTACCGCATCTTGCACATGGGTTGCTCAGGTTGCTCAGAGTGCGCGAACGAGGGCGCAAGAGTCGGGATTGAGTATAGCCGCGCAACTGTAACTGCATACCCAGAAGATTGACAAGACCCCATTGCACCCCCAGAACTTGTAAATGTCTACCTGGCATTACGATTGCTATGTCTTGACAAGCGGTGTCCTTTAGATTTAAAAGCAGGGCTTAAACAGGAACATTATCTCTTAAGATTTCGGATTGCATCCCTTATATCATTTAACCCCTTTTAATATTTTTAGGCTTCTTGTTATTCATAGAGATTTTTAGTGATCACAATTTAGCATAGCGTAAGTGATGGTTAGATGTTGATGAACTTCACTAAACTTTTTCCAGATTTTTGAAGCCCATTGAGCCGTCAAATTTCCTGGTAATAGTTACTTGTTATATTTATTTTCTTTTTTGAACTAATGAATTTTTATTTACAGCATGTGTGTACCCAATCAACAAAGGAGCAGTGTTCTTTAGAGCACTTCTAGGATAGTATTCATGCATGTATGCATGTACATATGTGTGGTACAAGTTTATGTGAAGTGTGGCAAAGCTGTCAAAAGTCGCTATAAACTTGTGTGACGTGTACGAAAGTAAGTACATGAGTATATGTAAGTTTGAGCAGTGTCCAGTGCCAAATATGCTTGACTTGAAGTTTTTCCACTTTCCTTCAACTTTTCATACGTTTTCGCTCATAAAAAATATAACTTTTAAATTTATGTTTCACTTGTCTCCCTCGGCCGCCTCTTGACGTCTGCCAACATTTTCTACTTTTAAGTATTTTTTCTAATAGCAAAAAATTCGAAAATGGATGACATTTGACTCACTGGAGAGCAACAGCAGCAGAACACACATGCATGTACGCATGTATGTATGCCGCTAATGGTGATGGTGGTGGTGGTGGTGTTGGAGGTAAAAAGAGAACTCAAAGTGAAAAATGTCATTGCTACGTCAGGCCCCCTAGTCCAGTAACTCGCCAAATGCCTCTCCTTCCCTTACTAATCGAGTACTTGGTTAGTGCCTGAAGCTTTGCACTGTCTTCTGCCACATGTCAAAATAAAACTTCAACTAGAAATTGAGGTTATGTTGCTGCCCGTACGTACACATATATATATACATACATATGTATGTGTGTGTTGCAAAACTTGATGGTTGGTCAGTGCTGTCCGCGGTAAGTGCTGGAAGGAAGCAAAGAGAAGATGGTAAAGCACCCAGCATAGAAAACTTACATTTTTATAATTTATAAAAAATCATCATCAACGTCCTTGTTGTGGACTTGTCGTCGTAGCGCTCTTGTTGTTGCTGTTATAGCTGTTGTCGTCAATGACGCCTTTACCCTGCTACTGTCTCGCCTCTCTCGCACACACGCGCAAACTGCTTGCCAGCAGCAAAGCAACATAGCTGGCGTCAAAGGATAATAATGAAAAAGTGGAGACGGGGGACTGAAAACTTCTCAAAATCTGTCACAATTCAGACTCGCTTGCCCCCTGCCCCGCCTTAGCGCTGGGAAGCAGGTGGTTGGCACACAGACAATACATACAAGATGGAGCTCTTTAGCCAGCATGAAGATGCTGCTGCTGCTGCGACGTTTTATATTTAGTGTTGGATCGAGTCACTCTTGGAATTTTTCATATGCAATGACGGCCTTTGCGGTTTGGCTCACGCATACACTTGTGAATTTCTTTAGCACACACCAACCAGCACGTAAATCTTGTGTGCTCATACATATGTACGTGTGCTAGTGAGTGTTCAAGTTTGTGTTTGTATTTGTGCTCCTATTTGTTGGAAGCTGTCATAAAGTATGATATAAATAAAAGAAAAAATGTGGAAAAGACCCGATGATAAAATACAATAACAACAATTGCAGCTACAACAAAAATAATGTGTGACTGAATTGCGAGTAGTAAATGTCCTGCATTTTATGTTGATGTCCTTTGAGGATATGTGAAAGTTGAAGCATTCAAGAATTAAACTTAAAACGGACCAGTAGTTCTGGTTTGGTATGCGTCAAAGGCCAAAGCGGCATGGAAGGAGCGTGGAGAGGACAACAGCCACAACTTAAGCACACTGAAGTTTTTGACATCTACGCTTTAGAGTTGTCAATTTTTCCCCTACAAAAATAAAAACAATCAGCATTATAAGCACAAAGATAGAAGCTGTGGGCATGCCGCCAATCTCTTCCTTTGTCTTGGAGTTCACATTGTTTACTAAATGGAATGGGCAATTTGGAAACGTCACTATATTTTTTATACCGTCAATGAAGCTTAGTGCTCGCATTATTCAGAAGTGGTATATTGATAAGGTTGAAGGTATAAGAAATAGACAGATTCGTTATCAACGCATATACATGTATAAGCTTTTTAATTTCTTTTTCATTCGTAATTTTTTTTTCAGCGCGGGTCCCAAGTACCCGGCATTCCTTTAGGTGTTCTTGAGAAATATTCTGCGGAAGATTTACGGGCTATCGGATCCTTGCGCGTAGGCGACGGCGATTATCGTAGACGATGGAACGAAGAATTGTATGAGCTTTACAACGGCATAGACACAGTGCCGTGAATTAAAATACTGCGACTCCGCTGGCACGGTCATCCCCTCAGGGGGATTCGGAAGTTGCGGGGACTGATAATGTGCAATCAACTCCCGTACTCATCGAATCACGAGTGTGACAACTCCGACGTACCCTAGTCAACGGTTGCCAGTCCGGAGTGGTGTCTACTCAACTGGTGGAAGTTTCGGCTTCACACTCTGACCAGAGTACTCAATCTGGTACCACGGGGGAACAGGGGCCCCCAAAGCATCCTGTATTTGCTATGGCCTGTTCCTTTTGGGTACAACCCTTCGGGGAGTATCGTGGTGGCTGTGGTTTAAAACCCAAATGCGGGGAGAGTTGCATGTCTTCTCAATGTGGAGTTGCATAGCAGCCGGGTGCCGGACCCATAGTACGACCAAGGTGTTAAATTGTGTACACCCACGTGGCCAATTGGTAGCGAAGTGATTGTATTTTGAGCCCACAAAATGCTTGCATTAGCGACGCTGATCAACGCATTGTTTTGATCCGCTGTGCTTTTGAGCGCCGTGGGCCTTTCATAGGCAGGTACTCACGTTAAAAACCTTGATTTAATCTGACACGGTCATGTCATACGAATAAACGCAAACGCTCCAGCCTTGAAGTATTAAAGGCAGACCCGGCTAATTGTAGCAGAGGACCGCCTTCTTTTCGATGGAAAGACCAATCGGAGAAGGACTTGACTCCGCTTGACATTTCCGATTTTCGGCAGCTGGCACAGAAGGGAAACGACTGGCGTGCTTTATTGGACTCTGCCAAAATCGTTTAGATGGTCACTACGTCAATCACGAAGAAAAAAAAATGTTTTCATACCCGATGAAATAATCCCCCAATTCAAATATGAAGAAATAAAATTATGCATACGTGGTTTAAACCGAATTTAGTCAAGAGTAATTTATCTAAAGGTTTTTTTTTTACGAGGAGGAAGCATCGAAAGCCTGTACCCGTCAGTGTGGAACTTTAGCCCGAACTAAACCTTCTCTCCCTTCTCGATTCCCCCGGTACCACCGTCAAGTATTTCGTCCGGAGGCGGTTTGAGCACTAAGCTCGCACGTACGTTACAGTCAAATGTATTCAGTCCTGGGCTGTACCTAATAGGTTCTGCCACGTCGTATTTGTAGTCACTGCTGGCCAGACTACATTCCTCTCTACTTCTCAGCATATAATTTACTACAGCTTCTGAAGACAGTGCTGCATTCATATACTGTTGGAGTCAACGCCTCTGTTCGCTGAATCCTGGACAGTAGAAGTATGTGATCGGGGTCTTAGATGATGCCTTTTCCGCAGAAATCAGAGTACGGATCCCTATCGTCTTTGTATTTGTATAGGTACGCCTTGAAGCAGGCATGACCGCTTAAAAACTGAGTTAGATGGAAGTCTACCTGTCCATCGTTCAATATCCGGAATACAGCGATGCGTCCATTCATCTAAAGGTGTTGACGTAGAATTGTACCAGGAGTGCACAATCTTATACTGAACTTTATATCTAAACCGCTTGCTTTTCATTCGAAACCAATTGGTGAAATGTAGCTCTCGCATTACTCAGAAGTGGAATAATCTAAATATTGAACGTAACATAAATTGGACTAAAAGCAAGTCATGTCCATTCTCATCCATCCCTAAATTCGTGGGTCAAAAGTCAAAGAACTGCCAAAAAACCTCATGTCTGCACAATATGCATGAAAAATCATACAATAGCACGGCATTTTTTGACAGAGCCTTATGTTTTTAAGTTGGGAGCTGAAGACAGAAGTGAGAAAGTAAGAGAAAGGACGGCTCAAAAATGGATTGTGGCGTAGGAGTGGGGATTTTTTCAACTAACCTCTAAATCGAAGAGTCTATTTGACTGCCGTGGTTTTCAAGAAGAGGTCTTTCCCATCAAAGAGGCGTGCAAAGTAATTTTAGTATCGAATATAGCGGGGAGCAGCCTTGCTATATTTTCGGATAGGCAGAATCCAGGCAGTTGTTTCTGTAAGCATCACCTCCAGCATAATAAAACAATGCAGAGAAACGCTATAGCTTCAGTATTCATGGCAACGAGATAGCCGACGAATTAGCCAGGAGTGGGTTGGTTCTGGATGTCTCAGTGGCAGTGGATGTCTTCGTGTGCCTCTGAGCTATACCAAGGGCAGCATCTGTTAGTACTGGCAAGCCTGTAGGGTCTGTAGGAGTCTGTGGCCCATCCAATTCTCACTGGGACCTGGGAATCCATGCTGCAATACTGGCATGGGAACACAGCATTTCTTGTCGTAGCTGTTATTTACTAGATGTAGAAGGAAGCTAGAGCATTTGCTCTGTTATTGCTCAGCACTGTGTAGGACTAGAATAAGAGCACCCACAGAGTTAACTCGGAAAGCCGAGTTGAGCGCAGAGATGGAGAATGCGAGAAATAAGCTTTAAAACTGGGTGCCAAGAATTTCATACAAAATCACGCAGAAACGGCAGAGGAAGCCGATCGGAGTTGAGATTTATTCGACTCGCGCTAAAATGGAATACATTTTTCAGACGCTTTCCGTAACAGGTGGTTGGTAGATATTTAAAGCGAAATTGTGGATATTCATGTTTTGATTAGTGACGTTTTTTCTCGCCCTACCAAATATTATTACAAAATTAAAGCGCAAGTAAAATTCAGCGCTGATTCTCGCATCCACTCTGCGGAACCAAATTTTGATCAGCGCCGATCGGATTCAACTTCACGATCGCCTCGGCTTTCAGCGTTCACTCTGCGGGTGCTCTAAGGTTTCTAGGCAAACCCTTCTACTGCTGTCTAACAGACATAAGCTATATTAACCTAATGCAACTACTTAGGTTCTTGAACTCCACAAGCTGGATTTGAGAGAAATAACCAACTTCTGCTGTTTTTCTGTTGTCTTTTCTTTTTTCCGGTTAGTGGTTTTAAAACGGCACTCATAAATGCTAATTGGAGTTGTTAAATTCGCCACTTCAGCCAACAAAGAACAAAAGTACCTAGGTCCCCAGAGAATTGATCCACTAAGCATCTGAACTGCATGTAACACAGTGCGGGGATATACTTTCTCGAACTCGAAAAGGTCTCTGCGGACTAAAGGGGAACAATAATTTAACGCTTCACATTTGTAGGTTGATGATATGTTTGGCTATTCCAAAATCATCTTTTATTTCTTATTTCAGCCTCACAAATTTGTAACAAGCTTTCACGCAAGCTTTTCAAAGCTGTTCACAGCCGACTACATAGCCAGCCTTATTTGTTTTGAAACATATTGTTTCTGCTTGCCTGTAAGTGCTCCTTTTTCCTGCCATTTTTTTTGTTATGTTTTTTTTTTCACTTCACAATAATGTGTTGCACACTTATCATCCCAGGTGGCACTTTATAATTTCTTGGCCATTTTTGACGTGCCACTATTTATTTAATTTTTCTACAACACAACTTTGAAGTTTTGCCATGAACTAGACATGGCAACTAGCACATACTCTGAATAGCTAAAGTAATGGTCACTTAGTTTAAAAAAGAAGTATGGGGAAATCATGGTTTTAGCATGGCGTTGAAGAAAAAGTTTCAAAATAAAGTAATGTGTATGTCTATGGGACATCGAACGAGATGCTTTAATAGAATGAAACATTCAAAAGAAATTTGTGATTTTGTTAGCCTTTGCGCGCATTTATTTGTGTGATAAAATACAGGGTGATCATGTGAAGAGAAAATTACTTTAAAGGCAGGATTTAAAAAATTTAGCAAGTTCGTGTAGTTTACTTGATTCTCCATCTAAATATAGTAGTTTCGCCTGACAGAGCTCCATGGCATACCAGTAAAGGGTCCTGGGCCTATGAATCCCTGTGCAGCCCCTTTCCTGGCGAGAATATCTGCCACTTCATTGCCCATGACTCCACTGTGTCCCGGTACCCATATGAGGTATACCCGCTTCCTGGAGGCGATCAGTATTAAAAGTTAAAGACAGTCCCATACCAGCTTTGAAGTGACCTCGTGCGCTTTAAGAGCGAGGAGCACCGCTCTGATGTCCGATTGTATGTAGATGTGTTTTTTGGTTGCCCCACTTTCTACATACTGCCTCAGACAGAGTTCAATGGCGTGAACCTCGGCCTGAAAGACAGAGTTACCTTGCCCCATGCTGGTAAAAAGGAGCAGTCTGCTCCGACGCTGTGGTCAGTCTTTGAGCCGTCGGTATACCAGATGTGGCTATCCTTCCAGGGTTTAGGTCATTCGTTGTCCCAGTTATTCCTGTCGGGGAAAAAGTCCCTGAAGTTATGTATAAAGTTAAACCTCGGAAGGTCAACAAAACTTATGTGTAAAACATCTTCTTGTTCTGTAACCCTGAGGGTGGAAGGGTGTGCATTAGAGTGTATCGCCTTACAGGCGAAATAAAAAAAGCTCGCCGTACACCCCCTCATATGGAGTGTTTTTTAAAAGCATTTGAAAAAATAATAAATTTTTTTTTTTGGACAACCCTAGTAGTCCCCCAATTACATTTGTCTTCATATCCTCGGCATTTATAGTCGGATTTTAAAGTGTGATACACCAATTTTTCTGTCTCGAGGGAGGGGTTTTTCCGGAAGTTCATTGAGCTCCTATGCTTCATTGTGGTACTTACCCACCAAATCTCAGTTGCTACCACCCGAACGTACCACCCTAATGACAGTAAATTAAACACCGTCAAAAATCATTAATCTTTTGCCGAAATAAAAGACATTTTGTTAGTGTTAGAAAACCATACAAAAAAGTAGGTTTTTTTTTTTTAAATGCTTTTCAAAAAAACTTCATATGAGCATATGAGGGGGTGTCCGGCGAACTTTTTTTATGGTCTAGTGTACATGCTTCTTGTCCTCTACACTGCCCCCTGAGATGGGCTTTGCTGTAAACAGTAGAGCCTCTTTCTTGATTACAATGTAGCTTACTGAGCTAAGCCTGCGTGGACTTCACTTCCGCCTTCTTCCACCAGACGGGTGCAGCATAGGTGAGAATGGGTTTGGAGACGGCATCGTACATCCACCTCGCCAGTTTAGGTCTGATGCCCTAGTTCCATCCCATAAGTTTCCGGCAGCTCCAGATAGAGGCCCTGGCCTTTTGAATGGTTTTATCTAGATGCGGATTCCATGAGAACTTGTCATCAAGGATAACTCCTACATATTTAACCTCTTTGGAGAAGTGAATCTTTTCACCTTGAATGAATGGTTCTACTAATTTGTGCCTTTTCCTGGAGAAAATGACTATGCTAGTCTTCTTCGGGTTTACGTTAAACCCATTTTTACTACACCACTTGGGGACGATGTTAAAAGCATTCTGTAGGAAGTTGGAGATGGTATCTTCAAACCTACCTCTGATTAGGATGACAATGTCATCCGCATAGCCCTGGACGTCGAAGCCGTTTTCGCTAAGATATGTTATGTCATGTTATATTACTCACCTCACTTCACCTCAACTCAACTTATTTCAACTCATCTCACCTCACTTTACCACACCTCATTTCAACTCGTCTTACCTCAACTTTTGGACCCCCATTCACCTCACCTCACCTTACATAACCTAAACTCATTTGGGTTTAAATATGGACAAAAAGGTTCTCGAAAACAACATGCCGAGGACTTTAAAGCCAAGGCATAAGGTGTCCCATAAGGTAGTTCTTCCGAGCTGAGCCATTATAATTAGGTGAGGTACCGCTTTTCGTTCTGCACAAGAATATTTCCAGCCACCCTGTATAGTCTTAAACTCTCTGGACGGCATTCCTCCTCCTTATGCGCTGAACTGTTGTAACTCATTGCACACTGACAGCTGGAAGTAAACATCAACGAGCAGCGGCGGCCAAAGTGCGAACCAAATAAAAATATCTACACAGTAATAAACATGAGCATAATTTCAGTGAACGCAAATAAAATGTGCTAAAATTTGCGCAGCAATAATATTAATATTGATGCTGTTCGTTTGTGTTGGTAATGCCACCAACACTGGCACTGGTACTGGCAACGGAAAGCACAGGAGCGAGCGGATTGCGCATTCGCAATCATAAAGCAATCACAATTAATGACACGCCCCGACAGCAACATCCCATTGTCAATAGATTTTGCACTCATCGCTGGCGATGTCGATTTTGACGCCGAAGTCGATGCCAAAGCTATCGCTTACTGCTGCTGCCTTTG
>JAPVRG010249659.1:0-11662 GCA_029783565.1 Rhagoletis cerasi
GTTTACATATAAAAACAATCTCAATCAAAGCTCGTTCGCTAATCACCCCGTTTACACAGCTAAATCTCGGATAACTAGCTGTCAAATTTGTTGTGCTTATTTTTTCACGACTCAAGGAAAAGTTTAATTTCTTCTCTGTGACACTGTTATCACTTTTTTCTGCTAAATTAGGCACTTTAAACATATTTTATGTTACTATTTTATTATAAATACGTTTAGAAACCTATTTTTCTTGCAAGCGTCCATTTTTCTTAACTTTCACATTTGACATTTCTTCTCTTCTTCGCAAAAATAATCGATAAAACTAGGGAGGACACCGAAAAGTTATCGGTATAATCTGAGATTATTTTATAATTACAGATTAACGTTGGAGGAATTTTGTATGGCTAATCTCTTTTTTTAATTACAGATTAGGGAGTTAAGCTCGAAAATGAGGATAATCTCTATATATGTAAACATACTTTTAACGTGGTTTAAAATCCTCATATTTGAATTTTCACTTTCTAATGAAGTGAAATATATACTTGGACGTCGAAAGTTGATCTGACAGCCAAACAATGAAGGAGGTTGTCATTGCCCTGTTTGACCGTATGACGAACTGGCACGTTTTTATGTCCGCGTCCGCTGGCGTGGCCACCACATTTCTCAGGCATGATATTGAATTTTACAGAGAAGTTCCCTCTAGGAATGATTAAAGATATAACTCGGTATTGGGTGCGCAAGTCAGTTCTACACCCATTCGGACGGATGGCTCTTAACTGAGCCCATAAAATGGGAACCAGACCACTGCACCAGGCACTTCACAGGAATAAAGTCACTAAAGTCGACTGGTAAGATATGGGACATAGTTAAGCCCATGATGTTCTAAGAAGTGTTCATCTAGTGGAACGGCCTACAGAAAACTACGCTATTTAGAAAGTTGGAGTGGGTGCAACGGACCGCCCTATTATATTCAGTGAGAGTGTACGAACGTGTACAATGTCGCCGTCATGCGCGGGTGACAGTTTTAGATTTTGGATTGAATTAGAAGATAAGAAGGCTTTGGAGGCTTTACAGAGAATTATTCTATGCAAGATCTATTGCCCTATCCGTCTAAGCCTCGAGTTTCGAAAAAGATTTAATGACGAACTATATGGGCATAAAAATGTGGCGCCTGTTGGAGGTGTCGTAGACATGGGGGATGTTGCTTCGGCGATGTTGGACCCATTGCTTCCATTGGTTGAGAATGAAAGCAAGGTCGCCCACAAACACAGTGAAAGAACCAAAAGAAAGAGCACCTGTCTAGTGTGAGAAACTGGAGTAACGGATTTAGTGACAAATAAGAAGAGTAATACTGTGGAATTTCGACTTTGTCCCTAATAATACGTACTTAGATAGATTTTCGCCCATTAGCTCTTACTCTACCAATATCCATTTAAGGGATGAGTGGATGGGAGGTTGCAGTTGGAGGAAGGCTTCTTTAAATCCGGATTATTAAATGCTTGACGGAAAGAAGGTTGTTAAAAGGTTCTTCTGTAGGAAACTCTCCACAAACCTGAAGTTAAGGTCTTCGAACCATTGTCATTAAAGAAGCTGTACATTGGTTGATGTCGATGAAGGATGTAAACATCTACTCTGATATCTAGTCGACAAGCAGGACCTTCGTCGTGCTCACGGTGCGAGTTAGGTTTTCCACTACCTGACCTACCTTTCGGTCGCATCTTATTATTTCCTAGTCTGCCTTATATTCGTACCAAGCCTGTAAATTTACTCTCGAGCCGATCTCACCCAGTAAGGAGGGGCTTTGACTACTCGTGTACTACCATTAAACAGATAGGCTTATGCCATCTCAGAGAGAACTGTGCGAAAACCAGTAGCTTCAGGTCTTTTATACCGACGGGGCACTGGAGGCAGTCGAGGGATCTTATTGGGTTTACAAAGCCGCAGCTCGCAGCTCTAGTAAGTGTTTTGACATGAAACTGCCCATCTTTTCTGTTATAGCTGCTTGGAAATCGATGAGGGCAATCATTCCAAAACTTTCTCTTAAGTTGCCCAGCGTTAGTCAACCAGCCTTGAGAAGTTCGCCGGGACACTCTTCAGTCGCATGGAAACTACGTTATCGGCTAACCGACAGTTGTATCACTAAGGTCCAATGGAGCCCCTAATGTGGTGAACCACCATAAACTAAATTGCAAAAGCTTCACTTGGGTTCGATCCCTGGTCAAAGCAACATCCCAAAAAAATTTTAGACATAGGGGGTTTCTTAATAGCGGTCATCCCTCGGCAGGCAATGGCAAGCCGCTGAGGGTATTTTCGCATAGCCAAACATTTATTGTGACAACCCTGTAATTTACCGTTACCCATGAAATTACCTCTTTTCAACAAAAATTGGGATTGTTATACAGTTTATAACACTGGTCTGTAGTAAAAAGCGTTTATGGCACCAGTGTTCATTTATTTCACTGATTTAGAATACTCACGAAGAACTCCAAAAGTAATTATGGCAGTTGTTTCGTCCACATTTGGCGAACAACTGAGGCTGATATTCATATCACGTACATACACACATACATAGGGTTGTAAATTTGTAAATATGGAGTATGTTGTGATCACTCCACCCATTTCAGCATAATTTTTATACAAATTGCAAACTCCAACCAAAAAAACTTGAACGAATCGCAACAGAAACATAAAAATTGCATTTTTTAGTAGAAACCCAAGAATAAGAACCAAAAGAAAGAATAAAACAATTCTCGTCAGACATGTTTGCGCAGTTGAAAATAATTTATTCTGCAGATCTGCAAACGATATAAATTCATATTTTGATTGAATCAATCATAAGAGGATCCGAACATGACGAACTCAAATTGCTTTGCAACTGGTGGAGAAGCTAAAGCGATACATGAAAGAGGAAACCAACATGCATAGGTATGTATGTGTGTGTGGAGACGTCAGCAGTGTAGCAGACATTTCGAGGCGGTGATCGGGGACAGATCACTGCACGATCATATGTATGCGACGAACCAGTACAATCATCTTTGGTTGTCTCGGCATTGAGCAATCTGGCCACGGGTGACGGGCTGCAAGCACATTTCAAAGAGCAATCATACTCGCAGCTACACTTTTCCATGCATCACCTCCTCGCATCGCAGCGCAAACTCGTATTCCTGTCACGTAATTTATTGATTTAGCTTATGGGAACAAATACATCATCGGAATATTGCTGATTGTTTGTGGGCTGCCTGCTGCTGTTGCTGCTGCTGCTGATGAGCCCCGATGCCATTGTTGTTGCCATGGCTGTGGCTGTGGCTGTCGGCAATTGGCGGCAGTTGGCAGTTCGATGGATGGACTGTGAGCAAATCAAAGTTGTGCACAATTATTGGGACTAGTCCGCATCACAGATGGGTGGTGACCAAAGCCAGACGCGCAATTGCGAACTTAGATTTCACTGGACAAGCGCAAGCGCAAGCGCATGCGCAGACACATCTATATTTATTGTAGTAGATCATTAATTCAATGGACCGAACTGGTTTTAAACATACTTACTCGTACATATGTCCGTTGGCTAAAATTCAAATTCAAGTGGAAATATTTCCGAGCTGATTGCTTCAGTCCAGCAACTGGTAGATCGTGACGATCTCTTTGCCATACGCACAGCAAATAAAATACTGCTGAATGGCAGAGAAAAAAAAAACAAAAATCATTCAACGCAATGGAAGCAAATTGCAGGCCACGCGGCAGTCAGTGCTCCAATCAAAGCCTCCAGCACAGCAAATGTTGCAGAGAAATATGCAGAAATCAACGCTGCAATCAATGATCAATGTGATCGCGCGTTCGTGTACGCCAGAAGTGCGTATGCGCGCATGCGCAGAAGCGATCTTCAATCCAATGCAATGCGAATGCATTGCAGACGCTCGGAGTGTCTCAGCCCAACCCATGTTTTGAATGATCTTAATGAAGGCCTTTGCTGCGTTTATGTTTTGCCTATACGCAGAGCTGCAATGGCAATGGCGGGCATTTTGCATTTTTGCATTTGTAATGAAACTGAAAACCAGAAAAATGTAATTTCCATGAAATGAAATAATGCCTTCGACTAGCGGATGGTGGATGGCGGCTGGCGGCTAACAAATCACGATTGCCTTATGATGGCGGCAGCAGCCATCAGTCCCAGTGATTTTGCCAGCGCTAATGCTCGCACATGTTTGTGTGTGTGTGCGTATCTGTCGAACAACTGCATACGCAAGATCAGTCATCGAAATAACGCAGGCCATGTTGTTATGCTATTGCTTTTGATTCTTGTACTGGTTAATTGCATTCGCGAACGCTGTGTGTGATTGAGGCGAATCAATCGTCTGGTGTAGATAAGCGCATTAAACTTGTAATCGAAACGCCCCAGGAGGAGGCGTGGATACGCAGATGTTTATATCCTGCTTTTGCTTTTTGCTTACATTCCTGTAGCGCGCTCTGAGTTAAATGATAGCTACGGAGAAGAGAAGTGAGGCAAACGGTCAGGAGGCATAGGCTCATCGTCTGAGAATTCTGGATTTACTTACTTAGTTTTAATAAATAAACCTTTTGTGTTAATGAAATAAGTAGCTAAAACATGAAGGTAAACTCTACGCCACCCAATTATCCCATAGTTTTTTTTTAGAAAAGATTAAACCGAGCTCCAATTCAAGTAGCACGAAGTCGAACAACAAAGCTACTCGAACTGAAAAGCGCCTTTCTAACTATATTTTTAGACAGCCAGATGACCATCAGGGCCCTATCCAACAGGATGATCACCTACAAGCTAATAAAGGAGTGATTTGACACTCTTGACAGCGAGAACATGGTAACACTATCCCAGTTGGAATTCCGTCAGAGGCAACGTGGTTATAAAATTATAAAATATTTTTTTTTTGTGTTTCCGAAATCTGAAAAAGCATCTGTGAAGTGCAGGATGCAATCGTAGTCTAACGAAAAAAATTGGACTATGCAAGGGCTTATGGAAGGCCACATGGAAGCCCTACCCACATAAAGGAAAAGTAAGGCCTTGCCAAGTGGGACATCTCATACAAAAAAGAATGAGAAGCAGAAGGACTTCTGTCTGCCAATAGAAGCACTAGAAGCGTTTCTAGAAGTGGTCTCAGGCCCTTCTTTTGCATACTGGGATGCTGTTACCAGCTCACTGCGGAATATAAGAGGACGGATCGCTGTCGAAAGGCTCATCGTTTGTTCTTGTGGCACCGGAACCGTTTTGCGGCCTCAATTGGTTCTCCTCGAGAATTATACTTTCTTTTTGTATATCGTTTTGCTAGAAAAGGCACAAATCTTTTGCATAGAGCCAAAACCATGTTGCTTACTGGTTATCTAACCGGTCTTAACCACCTGCAGTCTCCACCGAGGCGGATTGTCATCTTTGTCTTGAAGAGAAAAATACGTCCAGCATTGGTCAAACTAAGACTGAAAAATAGCGGGGCAAACGGTCGACAATAATTCCAGCCTTGAACTCCAACCGAGAATCCCTCCTGCCAAAAAGTGCTACTTTGTACTGAATATGCAATTGAAAAGTACAGTGCTCTCTCGACGTGCAAAAACCACACTCTATAAGTCACTCATCGTGCCCGCGCTGGTAAATATATATATATGGCGCAGAAAATGGGCAATGACAACATCCGATGCGACAGTCTCGGAGTATTCGAGAGAAGAACTATACGGAATACCGCAGGCGATGGAACTATGAGCTGCAGTATGGACCTCACAACGACTTAAACATACTGCAGAGAATTAAAATATAGCAGTCCTGCTGGCTTGATCACGTCGAACGAATGTACATAAACAATCCAGCATTGAAAGTATACAACGTAGATCCTGCCGCTTGTAGCAAAGGAAGAGGAAGGAGGAGAGTTGAAGAAGGACTTGAGTTTAGTAGGCAATTCGAATTGGCGCTAGTTGGTAATAACGCTCCGGCGTAAATTATTTGAATTGAAAAATGAAACAAAGGGAAATATTTATTTACAGTGGCTATTTTTAAAAAAATATTACCAAATTATATTAATTTGCCTTTGCAGCAACGAAATTGAAAACAGCCTTTTGTTTCCTCTCTTTATTGAGTTCTCCCCTCCAAATGGTAAATTGTTCACTACAGACAGCATCAAGAATATCTACAAAAAAGCAATTTTCTCAGAAAACACAAAAAATCACAACACGAAATTGACAAGTTAAACTCACAAACCTTCACTTTACACGTTTTTGATAGTTTAAACAAGGCCGAACAAGGCCGCAAATTTTAAAAGCTTACTCACACTTCATTTAAAAAAAAATAACTAAAGGTTCTGTCAGAAGTATGTGTTTTCTCTCCAAACAAAAATTTTCGAAAAAACCCAGCTATGTATATATAAAAGTACTTTTTTTCTTTTTTTCTTATATTTTTATTAATTTTTTTTGGATAATTACACTGCTTTACGAATAATTATCTTGAAAAAATACCAAGAAATGCATGTATAGGGGAGAGTTAGTGTGGTCTTCCTGAGCTCAAAACAAATTTTTTTAATTTTTTGTATGTGCAGGTTTTTTAATATAACGGTAATTTTGTGTTTTTTGGAGCATCACTTCATTCAAAATTTTTTTTTCGCTAAAGTTTCAAGTGCGCCTAACGCAAGCAGTACCTTGTTCGCAAGAGAATTAAAATACTCTTTAAACGACATACAACTTGTAGTGATTGGACAGAAACTCGCTGAGCTATAGCTGGTCAAAGTCAAAATTTTGTGGAGTTTTTGCGATTTTTTCAAAAATTTTTATTTTAAAAATAGTTTTTTTAGAAGATATTGTAAAAATCACTAACATGATAGCAATATAAATTATTGAATGAATTGAAACCCAAAAAACACAAAATTACCGTTATCTCAAAAACCTGCCCTAACAAAAAATTTTAAAAATGGGTTTTGAGCTCAGGAGGTCCATACAAATTCTGCCCCATACCTGATACTTGGTATTTTTAGGCTGTAAAGCAGTGTTATTAACTAAAATATAGTTGTTCGAAAATAGCTACAAAAAAACATAACACAAAATCGATTCAAATATTTCACTCACAGACAACGAATATGACCACCTGCTAAGCAGTTGTCGTTCATTTTTTACAAAAAAATTAGACACCGTTATTTGATTTGACGTTTTCTTTATCAAATACCAAGGACAAAAAGTTCATTCTTTTGGCCCCAAAACCGACCAAATTACCCATAGTGCAGCGGTATAATAAAATGAGACAGAAAGCATTGAAAGTAGAATAACGTAGTTTTGCCATATACTATTCCACTGGCGCTCATCAGTAATCTCCCCGCTTCCGAGGTCCACCGTACGATCCATCAGTGCATTCACCGGTTGCCTACGGCGGCCAGAAGCTACCAAACGATCCACTAGACCCTAGGCAAAGAGCCACCAGACGAGCCTCAGATTAACAATAAGCACTCTGTGTGCGCTTCCCTATGCGCCTTAAGCTTTTTTGAGTACTGAGCGTGTTCCAGCTTCAATAGCTTGTGCAACTCTAAAGCATGCTGACTAATAAAACTTTGCGTTTGTATGAATAGGGAAGCAATAAATGCCACCTGCAGACTTAGAAAAGATGTATGTTGGCATACATACATACATACTGAGAGGAGCGAGGTGGAAACTGCTGTTAGCACAAATACTTGCAATTTCAGTGTCCCAATTAGCTGTGGTTTCTAGAATGCCGACTGATGGTTCAAAAACTGGTGCCGGTTCAGGATTTAGATTATGGGGCAGAGTGCACTTTTCGTCGGTTTTTGAGCTGAAGAACTTGCAATTCTTAAGGCAATGAAAAACTGCATTATGATTAAAATCAATTTCAACAGAAGAAGTTAAACCAAAAATTTCCACATTCTAACTAGAAAATGCGTTCGTATACTTTCCCATGGCATACAATTGAAACACTTGCACATTTATTATAAAATCTTAACAAACTAGATAAAAAAAATATAGGCACGTGACCATTTTAATTAAAATAAATAATAAAATGTTGAGAGCGTTACAGATAGGATTTCAAAACACTAAAATACACTTGTCAATTTGCAATTGCAACAGCACAAAAATGGCGTATGTATGTGCGTACGTAAGCTAAAAACTTCGATAAACAACATTTATTGAAAACACAAATAGGAAAATTATGCGAAAGACAACAAAAATTCCAAATACAACCGAAAATTTGTGCAACGCATTCGTCCGCACTCCATTTGGGCGCCCGCCATCCGCCGGCAACACACGCGCACGCACGATCCACACAGACGCATTGACAAAACAGCCGTGGGCTAGCTAAAACCCCTTGGAATCACTTTTGCTACACGCAGGGCTACCTTGCTGCCGCCACATTACGACTTACAGTTAACGTTTCCAACGCCCTTGGCTAATAATTCGCGCAGTTCTCCTCTCGCCTGTTGAGGAATGGTTAGAGGCTAAATGGCAAAAAAATCGAAACAGCAAAACGTGTGCGTTAAAATACTAAACGAATTATTTCTATTTACCCAACAACAGCTACTACCGTCGTCCTCATCATCGCACTACCTTTCACCCTCCAACCCACCCACAAACGAAGTATCAGCTGAGTTGATTGTTGTTGTAGTAACCCTTTGCTGCGTACGTGTATTTTACTATGTCTACAATAATAAACAACAACAATGCCATTAAAAAGTGTTTACGAATCCAATTTGAAATTGAAATATGATTCCAAAATTGTTTTCATTTCTTGCATTCCGAGTAGCGAGCTTTTACCCTGACTTCAGCTGTATTGGTCGTTTTTGTCGAATTCGGAATGGAAAAGTGGTTAGTCATATTTTATTACAGCATTGAATTTACTGCATAATTTAATATTGCTTTAGGTCAATTTATTAGAAATATAAGTTTATACGCTGAAAGTAAAATTTATTCGCAGTAAATTACTGCAAAATTTTAGTTAGTCATAATTAGGTTGATACAAGTCGTCGTTACAAATATCGTAAAGTAATTTCTGTTTTTAAATATCAAGTTTTTTTTAGTCACAGTTTAAAGTAAACGCTGATCGAAAAGTATTTGGCATCAGTTGTGTTAAAAAAAATCCAAGAAGACGAGGAAATCAATAAGAGGAACAATTTTTGGAATAACTAAGACTACAAGAAATGAATCTGCGATGTTCAACCAAAGAGTTCTACGTGAGTTAAAATGAAATACGACTCTATGTCCGAAAGCAGGCAGCTGAGTTCTCCAAACATCTAGGGAAATAGGGTTCGGAGACGATGTTAAGTTGTACTGCATGAGTTGGACAAAGACCTGTCAGCACTCCTACCAGCACCGTGAGTTGGCGCATGGTCAGAATAAGAAGCCCTTTCGGCCACGTACGGCCCACCTCCGGCCACATGAATCTTGCAACTTTGCACGGCGGGTTTTCGACCAGCCACAATTTCCCTCAGGGACCCCTATACCCTCCCTGTCAGGGGAAACAACATCAAAGTTGCTTTGTCTAGTGAATTCCTGAAGAGCTGGGAGCCTAAACTTTTAGTTAACGGAGAGTCTCGAACAGAACATGATCATCCAACTCTCTTGCTCTCACCGGTGAATATTTTTATTGTCCCTCTGGTCCTAAGGCTTCCTCTCTCCCTTACTCCTTGGAGAGATGTGTTTAGAGAAGGGTCCATTCGTAGATACGCACCAATCTCCTTTTTCAGCTATGAAGTCGAAGTTTCCAAAGATCGTCGAGTGCTCATAACCTGGGTGAGTAGAAACCCTTGTGATGTTTAGCCTCATGGCGGAGCGGACTGCAGCAGCCGTACTTGTCAAGCATGAAGTTATGTGATAGAGTCAAAGTGGTCCGGAGCATCCCGCTGATACCAATAAGGGCAGTCCTTTCCACGCGTTTTAACTTCTTAGTTTATAAAGGCCTTTATAGTGAATTCCAGTAAGCAGTGACCACATACAACACAATCTACTTGATTACGGCCAATACTACTGAGCCAGAAGCTATCCTTGAAGCCCAATATTGTGGAGTGAGGATAATAAATAGTCACCTCGTCCTGTATACTACTGCAAAGCGGTGTTGCGAAACAGTGGGACCTTTCTTCCTGCGTTGGATCACGCCCAAGTACTAGACCCTGCCGGATATCACAACTGTAATTAATATGCAATTACCAGACGGCCTCTAATTTTCAGCTCTTCCAGGGCATCGTCAAATGCGATAATCCTGAGGAAAGGTGGGGGAACGCGCCGTTGTAGCGTGTATCTACCACAATCGGCTGGTCGGCGACACTATCCCACTCCGCTGTGATATATCTGCAGAGCAGAATGACACAGTCACTAAGATATCCCGAAAGCTCAACACGGCCATAAAACAGCTACTTGGCTTCATTTCCGAAATAAGGTCGTCAAAAATTCGACGGACAAGCTCCACACTACTCTATTTCAACTCATTAGGCAAGCATGTCTCAGACATGGCTAAAAACTCATGTTGCTAATATGATTTAAATGGATAATTGGTCATCGTGTAGCCATCAATTCATTAAACTCCCTTTCTCTTTTCTCGACCGGATCAAGGTACAGAGGCTACAGCCTCTGATAATGTTCAGTCGCGAGCGGAGGTCTATGGAAATCAAGTGACCTCCAGAGCTACACAGCCTTTCCCGGCTACAATGGATATCTACGAATGCGGCCGACCCTATATCTCTGCCACTGATGGTATCAATTTAAAATGCAAATCGAAAAGCGCTCGCCAAAATAGGTCGAGAGGAGTAATCGCTTCCGCCTTGACTAAAGCACGAACCAACATTAAACCCACGGTACCTGCTAGTACGAGAAATCCAAATCCTAGTTTCTCTCCCATATTGGAACGGACCGAAAGGCTCGCTATGTGCTATACACCAAACGTCCTGTGCCTAAAATGGGAATGAGATTGCTGTGGATGTACACTGGGCCAGCTTGACGAACTGCGGTTGGGCGAAAGGCTTCTCCACAGCACATTCATCTAAAGCTAGCCTCTATGTCTGGAGTATCGTCCATCGTCGGCCAAGGACTTCGTGAAGGAATTTTTAGGTTAAGTTAATAATTCAGGATTTCAACATCGAATCGTATGAAAAGGCGCAGGCGCTAAACGCCAGCGAGTGGGGATGGAAGCCGAGTAACCGCATCGATACTAAAAGATCTCAAAATCATAAGCTTCACGTACAAAAAAATTTATAAGGCAATGCAATGTTTTTACTTCTGAAATATGTTGTTTTATGTACTCTTTTACGTTAATCGTATACAAATTTTGTCTGAGAAGGTTCCTAGTAAAATTTCACGAGGAATCATTTTTTGGGACATTTTAACTCTCTAATGGCTACCAAATTCATTTTCTTGGAAGGTCTAAAAAAGAGGGGTCAGTCAAAACGAACTTTCTGTAAAAAATTTTACTAACTGCATACATTAGGGTGCATCACTGTCCTTAAAAGAAAAATCGGTAATTTTTTCCACAGGAATTGTAAAATGTATTATATTCTAAAACTTTTGCCAAAGTATTTCGGAAAAATATCAAGATTTACGTGAGCTGGATCGATTTGAAAATAACTTGAAAAATCTCATCAATTTAATTCTATTGATACAGTTTTTAAAAAATTTTATGCAGACATTTTACGATTTAACTCACCTATCATCTTAGCTGATTTTTTGAAAAAAAATTTCTTAA
>JAPVRG010249677.1:0-10224 GCA_029783565.1 Rhagoletis cerasi
ACAACCCCCCCCCCCCCCCCACCCCCTTGGCTACGCCCCTGTCTTGGTCTATATCAAATTACTTCAATTAGCAATAATCAGGGCCGTCAAGAGAAAATCCGGGCCCGGGAGGAAACACAGGTTTATACTAATATCGTAAGGGATAACAATTGCTATATAGTAAAGGCAATTTTTAAAACTCTCTTTTAGTACCCATGAATTGTGATATTGTATCTTAATTTTCTACTTTAACAACAACTTTAATAAACATTCGATTGAAAATGGGTGGCAACCCAATTCTAAAATATCACCAAATTGGGGATTTTTAAAACACTTTCCATTTGATGTCCAGGCTATGATGTTTTATTTAATTTATAAATAATTGAGAATAGGTGGTAACCTAATGCGAACATTCTCGGAGCTAACAGCTATCTAGAGAACCTTAAAATGCAAAACATCATCTGAATGCGTTTAAAGTAATAAAATTAAAAAAAATGTTATATTAAAAATTAGGTTACAGCCCTATTTATAAATTGCCTCGATATTTTGAGTGTATATGTACTTTGTCTACATACATACATACATGTGTACATTCAAAAAAATTCGCGCTGAAATTAAAAGGATGCACGTTTCAATTCCAAAAAAGTGGCAACCGCCTTCGAAAATATTTCTGAATTAAACTTGTCATGAATATCCCTCATTTGATATCCATATTGCGTGGTTTTAGTTAAATTTCTTAAAATCGAAAATAAGTGGTAACCTTACACTAATACCTTAAGGGAAAACACTTTCTATATAGGCGAAGCATATTTTAAGGTCCCCATGAATCGTAGTATTGTATCTTAACTTTCTAAACAAAATATTTTATAAATATGCGATGGAAAATAGGTGGCAACCCTATTCAAAAACATGTCGGAATTTGATATTTTTAAAATACTTTTCATTTGATACCCATATTAGGATGTTTTATTTAATTTGTAAATACTTTCGAAAAGGTGGCAACCTTATACTATTTATGTCGGAGATAATACCTACTTAGATAACCTAAGAATGCAAAAGACTATCCGCATACGTAATTTCATCAAAATCGTTAGAGCCATTTTCGGCTCGTTTAATGTAATAAGATAAGCTAATTGTAAGGAGTTTCTAAAGCTAAGTTCAACTTGAGTTGAGTTTCAAAATTCAACATTATCGCGCAACTTTTCAAGGTTTCACCTGATTGATCACGTGTGTCAGCATTGCGCATACCATGGCATTGTCAACATTCGTCACAACAAACCAACGATTCATAAAAAAATGCACAACCTTTTTTTTACTTCTGAAATAGGCGCAAGCGTTATGCGATTAATGTCAACTATCTATTTGGAGATTAATGGAGAGAAAATTTCAAAAGCATGTACCTAAGTAAACAAAGGTTCGTAGCAGCCGTAAATTTCTTCGCAAAGCAGCAGCTGAATGCCTAATGAGGGAGATCGGCCAATAACACCTTTTGTCAGTCGTCGAAACGGTGACCACTGTGTGAAGTATGGCTTGCTGCTTAAACGTAACATTTGCTATCTGCTTTGGCGATTTGTCAGTCACATTGGTGTCACAAACAAGTGAATAGCAAGTGTTTTAGGTGGTTTAAGAAATGGCAGACGAAAGTTGGCTTTTGAAACTTTGAAGACAAAGAAACACCGATTTATTTTTATTTGAACTTTACTTACCACATAACTTATCACTTTAAATGGCATATTTACAAAGCCTTCAAACATACGAATTAATTTAAATTTCAAGAACGTTATTCAAATTAAGACCAGAAGTGAAAAATATCACCAGTCTTGTTCTACTTCAGCCACTCTGTAAATACCGCTTTGTAATAGGCATACATACTTATGTACATACATACCTGTGCGAAGTCTCTGTCGCCCTCAACGCGTTTGCTCCAATTACGCGTGTGAAATTTTAAAATACTCAATACCATAGGAAAACTATTAATTGTATATAGCCGCGTGAAGGGAGGCAGCGATAGGTGAATAATAAAAGATGCCGAAAGCCGAAGGACAGCCTGCTAAAAAACCAGCGAATTCCCACAGCCTGTCATGTGTCTATTGGCCGCCGATACCGCCGTTTAATTGGCCAGCTGTGTTTTCGTTTGCTTCACGTGCGCTCTAAATAAGCTTCAGCGCTTAGCCTTCCGTGCGACGTTTTAAATTCTTAATTCGAAATGCATTCGATAATCGTAAAAGTTTGATGAAGCCGGGTGGGAACCATTCAATAAAATTCAGCGCAAGTACCGTCATAATTAAATTATTAACAAGTAGACAATTCACAATTGTATTGCAGATAAAATAGCCAAACACTTACAAAAGGCCTACAAGTTTGTAAATATGTTTGTACATGTGTGAAGTACATAAGTATGTGTGATAGGGTTAAAGGTGCCCAACAAAACGCAACACTCACTAGTCTAGTAAATATTGAAGCCGACAACGATTTTGCCGCCGTCACAGCTAAAGCCATTGCCTTTACATGGCTTACCACAAGTACAGTGGGTTAATGTATGTAAATGATATGCAAATTTTATGTATCGCCAACAATGATCTACACAACATAATTTGCCCGGCTCAAAAACGTTTTCCCTCTGCTACTGTTGCTAAAACCGTTACCGACCGCAACGCGTAGAGTATCACATTTACGGTGGTTTGTTGTTGTTTCTACATATTATGTGCGTTGCGGTTTTTCATCCCTTTGTTTCCTTAACATCAATCAACTGCAATTTAGCTGTTGAACATATGAAGTCATAATGCAATTTAAATTGCATATTTTTAGGTTATTTAAGTGAAATTCCTGAAGTGTTAGTACTAACGTAGAAAGAGTCGGCAATAGGGTGCCCCAAAAAAAAGTTTAAAATGTTAAGCTCTCACCCCTAAAACTTTTTTAAATGTAATAAAGTAATACCCGTATTTTTTTGTTAAAAAAAATAATTTTTAGAACTGCCTCAAAGCCCATGAAGTTTTCCATGTATTTTGTATTGGGAAAAACATTTTTTTGTAGAAATTGTACAGAATTCTCGGAAATCAATATTTTTCAATCGACAAACTTCGTTTTTTCTTCAGAATATTTCAAAAAACAATAACCAATTGCTTATTTAGCAATTTTTAAATATTAACTATTTTTTATGCGTCCCCTAACAACCGAAAAAAACATTGCCCATAAAAATCGTTAATATAAACAAATAGTTAAATAAACCATTGGGTATTATTCTTTGAAGTTTCTTGAATAGAAACAGATTGAAAAATATTTATTTTCAAGAACTCTATATCATTTCTATGAAAATATAAAATAGGCGCTTTGAGGCAGTTCTAAATATCATTTTTTTTTTAAACAAAAAAATACGCCTGTATTTTTGTACCACCCTAGTCAGCACCCTACATGCATACATACATAGATATTTATATACATACATACATACTTGCACTTTCCCACGTGAGAAGAAGAGTGATTCGAAAAAAAAACTTTCGACTTTTGCTCAAAGCACCCCAAAACGTAGAGCACATTTTGACAATCGCAACTATTGGAATTAAAATATTTGTTTTCGTTAATTAATTTTTAATTCTTTATTTTAAATAGAGTGCACTATGTCAATATTATAATATGTGACCCGGCCTATGAAAAGGTGGCTTATGACTCAAAAAAGAAAGGACTTTCTAGTTTTCACCACGTGAAAGAGCGTCTCAAAAACTATCGAAACCATGGAAACATTTTTTTTTAGTCATAAGCCACCTTTTCATAGGCCGGGTCACATATATACTTCTTTTCACCATAGAAAGAGCATTCGTGGTTACCAAACCCGTGTAGAGTGTTAGGCCACCGCAGAAAGAGAGAGCCGACGACGACTTATTTGCTTTAAGATCACCAGTAAATGGGGCTAAACATGGGCGCCTGTCTTGGAGACACCGGCCCGCTATATAAACGTGTATTCTGGGTGGGAAAAACCATTTCCAATAAACCACAACTGGTTCGGATAATAACCCCTCTCAACTCCCACTCTAGTAAGTATTTTAATAAGGACCACGGTTTAGGATTGTGGAACTAGAACTTCCAAACTCTACAGGCAGAACGAGACGTTTTCTATAGCTGAAATGAGACGGCACAGAACTTGCTGGATAGTAAATAGTACCAGACATCACCTGCCAAAAAGTCCACAAAGCCACTTGGGTGTTCCCTAATCATAAAATGAATAAGCAAATTGGTTCCATTGTGATAGAGAGAAGATAAAAATCGAACGTTCTTGACATGCGTTCCATTCGATGCACTAACGTTGAGTCGGATCTTGATGCAATGAAGAAAGTGTGCTAGGAAGCAATCAAAACGGAGAGGCGAAAACCTCGAAATCGATTCTAAATCCTGCTTAAACAAGCAACTCCTCACCGCCTGGATATAGTAAATGCGCATGGTGATAACATCTCACGGTCTCTTCGTGAAACACGTGTTTTCTTAGTAGCCTCCACGCAGAAACATGTCATGACAAAGAGTAACGCCGCCGCAGCGAAGAAATACGCAGCATACAAAGCCACCCTGCAGGCAAGAGAGGCCCGAAAAACTATTAAGATATTCCCGGAAAAGGGAAGGGATGAGATGGATCTTTACAAAAGAAAACAAAAGAGAAGTCAAGGCACATGAATGTGATGAGCTTGAAATGCCTGCAGTCAGGAATTCGGCTCGAAATAAGGCAGAAATATAATTGTTTCAAGACCTGGGCTAGCTCCTGCAAAGACGAAGATGGAAATCTGGTAACAGACGTGCAGAGATATGTGGCGAACACTTTTCAATGCTTTGAATGGCAACAAAGGTGGCGGAATTTGATCTGATGAATGCACACATTCCCAAAGATTGTAATCTCAGTATACTTTGCTTAATCCGCGGAAAAGCAGATCCTGCTGTTTGATGTTAGATAAGCACATAGACAGATACTACCGATAGAAGTTCTCTCAACGACGCTATGTAAAAATTTGGAATCCGAACAAAGCCAATAGGACTCTATAGATTGGCGTTGAGCACTAACTTCAGATCCATCCAAATTGAAAAAGGATATATCCAGGACGTTAGAGACCAAACGGGGTTTTAGGGAAAGAGATCTACTTGCAACTTCTTCAATCTGATGCGGGTAAGCCTAATTTTGCAGCCTAGCAAAAAGAGGTTTGTATTGCGGTGAACTGCAGTAATACAAAGTACATACACCTTCTGGCAACAAGCAAAGAGTCTTTGCGTATTGGGACACATGTAACTATATGCAGTTACTATTTTGAAGTAGAAAACGTATTTCTTTGCATAGGATCCAGCGGTAACACCACCAATAACTTCAAGCGGTACTTTGGACTCGTTAGGCAATTGAAAAGTATGTACGCTGCTGGGTATAAAAAATGTTTCAAGACCACATTTTCAAATTGTTGCCAAAAATTAACGGCAAGCCGTACTCTACTAGCTACTATTAACAGCGATTTATTTACGTTTCAGTTAGCAACGAGGTATTTTATTTGAAAACTAATTTTCTGCCAAAATATTTGTACCATTCGCTTTGAAATTCCACGGGAGAAGAAGGAGATGGTATCTTCTCAGTAGAGAACGACCGAACCTCGATTTTTAAGGCCGAACCGAACCGAACTTCGGCCGATTTTTAAGGGTCATTTTCAAGGGCCCAAGTAATAAACAAGCAATGACTTTTTTAAAAAATGTATTATTCTTATTGATAAAAAAGCAAAAAAGGTACATACTTAAGTTTCAATCACATAAATTTCAGCAAATAACATAAAATTATATAAGTATTTTTGTAAAAAACATAAAAAAATTGTTATGGCACGTGTACATATAGTAATAATTTAATACTTAATGTTCGGCCTAAGTTCGGCTTTTTTTTTGCCGAAGCCGAACCGAAACCGAACCGAACTTTTGGGGCCGAACATGGCCGAAGCCGAGGCCGAAGCCGAAGTTCGGTCGTTCTCTACTTCTCAGTAATCGATGTATGTACATTAGACCGTATAGAAAAAAAAAGTTCGCCGTACACCCCCTCATATGAAATGGTTTTGAAAAGCATTTAAAAAAAATAATAATTTTTTTTTTTGGACAACCCTAGTAGTCGCCCAATTACATTCTTCCTCACATCTTCGGCATTTATAGTCGGATTATAAAGTGTGATACACCAATGTTTTTGTCTCCAGGGGAGTTTTTCTACGGAGGTTCATTGACCCCAGGTGCTTCATAAAGAAAAAGCAAAAAAAGGTGGTTTTTCCGTATGGTTTTCCAACTAAAAATAAAATTTGTTTTATTTCGGGTTCTACTGAACTAATCGAAATACTTCTTAGCAAAAGATTAATGATTTTTGCCGGTCTTTAACTTACTGTCATTAGGGCGGTACGTTAGGATGGTAGCAACTGAAATCTAGTGGGTAAGTACAACAATGGAGCACATGAGGTCGATGAACTTCCGTGGGGAACCCCCCCTCCTCGAGACAAAAATATTGGAGTACCACACTTTAAAATCCGACTATAATGCCGAAGATATGAAGAAAAATGTAATTGGGCGACTACTAGGGTTGTCCAAATTTTTTTTTTTTTTTTAAATGCTTTTCAAAAACTCTTCATATGAGGGGGTGTACGGCGAACTTTTTTTATTTCGCCTGTAAGGTGAGACGCTCTAATGTACATACATATGTACTCAAAGTAGGGTTAGAGTATTAAGGGTAAGGTTTCATTGCTAAAAATAAGGTTACAACACTAATGGTATGGGCAGACGGTGTGGTATTATTCCTCACTACTACTACAAGTGGGCTATAAAACTGCAACTGAAATTTAGATGAAAATTTTTTGAGTTTTCCTAAATTGTGTACAAAGTTTGAAATTTTGATTTACCTGCTTTTTGTTATGGTACAAAATAAATTTTTATAAAAAAAATATCGAAAGCAATTTACCATGAAAAACATGGGAAATATTGTTAAAAATCACCATGTGATCAGTTATGTGATTTACGGTGTGTTGAATGCAAAAATGTGAGGTTACAAATGCAAAGCCAAAGAGACGTTTCGAACCACTCTTTTAAAGGTAAGTTATGTCCTCATGCATATACTAATGCACAGGCACACATAAGTTTTCTACAAGGGTAATGAATTTGGAATTTAAAAGCAACAAATTTCAAAGTAATTATGTGCAATCCCTATTTGTTCAGACTTTTGTTAGTAACCCTTTTTTGTCACATTTTATCGCGATGGCTATTTCCTCTGCTGGAGTTATACAGAACTTCCATTTACTTAGCGTACTGTTTTATGAGTGTTTTACGAACTTTATATGTACAAATGAATCTGTTCATATCACTCTATCATACACTTACATATGTGTATTTGATTAAGGCACTAATAGGGACACAAAGGCATGATTGGTGGTAAAAAAACCATCAAAGAAAAGCAATGGGTACGGTGGTTGACTCAATCCTAATTCTGTTATACATACATTAAGAGACATTTATGTATGCAAGTGAGGATTATAATGAAACCGCAAAATGGCATGCACGAAAGCAAATTCAGTCCACACTTTACATTAATCGAATACATTCTGATTTTGAAATAATCTGCAGACTGCATTACTACAACAAGTCAAAGTATTTTTTGACCTTTATTTAAGGGTGGCAAAAAATAAATTATCATAAATGCTTGCTTAAATTGAGGTAGGTATTTGTCAAAAAATGTAAAATGTGAAGTTTAGTTTATAAATATCTACGTTTAAGTACTCGCTGGTTCTTCCTGCCATTTTGCTGAGAATTTCAAAAATTTAGTTGGGATAAAGAGCGTTTTAGAACTGAACACTCGGAATACCTGTTTTAAAAATGCAATGGCCGTGGAAAAGACTTTCCCTCACGTTATAACAATCCTCATCATAACTTTCATAACCTTCTTGAAAAAGTTATGATTTGCACACTAGCAATTTAGATTTCAGCTTAAAGTGCTGTCAAACCAATTGAGTGTTGTCGTGTGACGCGGTTTTTGGCGAATTTGTATAAAATTGTAAAAATGTTGTATAAAATCGAGCCATAACCGCCAAAATAACGTAAGCGACATTTTTTTCAAAATTTTCTTTTTGATGCAGAAATGCATCTAGATGCTCTAGGAGAATTTTGGCGGTTAGGGCTCGAAATATCAAAAATACTTGTACTTAATTTGTCCTCCTGATAAGAAGTATTTATTTCAGGGACCGTAACGGCTATGATCTATCTATATATATAAATGTGAATGTCTGTTTGTTTATTACTTTATAACGCCAATACCGTACATCCGATTGTGAAAGCACGTACACCAACGTTTTCGTCTCGGAGAGGGGAAGGTTCTTGGCTATACTTTAAATAGGGTTACCACCTGTTTTAAAAGTGAAATTTAGCAACGTCAAGACCGTACAATTTATTTTGGAAACACGCATGCCGACGTGTTTGTCTCGAAGAGGAGAAGGTTATTGGCTATATTTTAAATAGGCTTGCCACCTGTATGAAAAGTCAAATTTAACAACGGCCAAACTGTACATCTAATTGGAGAAACATTCATACCACCCTGTTAGTCCCGGAGAGGAGAAGGTTTCTAGCTATGTTTTAAATAAGGTTGCCACCTGTTTTAAAAGTCAAATTGAATTAAATTAAACACAGGTTATATGAAATATTAAAATATGGGTGTCGAACGGTTAGTCTCAGCAAGCAGAAGGCACGTAGCTATATTTTTGAGAGAGCTGCCACCTGTTTAAATTATACACAAGTTGTATGAAATATTAAAATATGGGTGACGAACGGCCCGCTTCGGTGAGGAGAAGGTCCGTAGCTATATTTTTAATAGAGTTGCCACCTGTTTCAAGAGTCAAATTTAATTAAATTATACACACATTATATGCAATATTAAAATATGGGTGTCTAACGATTCGTTTCGGCGAAAAGGTTCCTAGCTATATTTTTAAGAGAGTTGCTTCCTCTTTGAAAAGTCAAATTTAATTAAACTATACACAACCTATATGAAGTATGAAAATACATTATTCCTAGCTTTGCAAACCGTCGTCGGAGTAGATTGCCAAACGTATAGAAAAGCATGCTTTAAACTGGGCTTACTTGAGAAAGATCAGCATTGAAACACAACTCTGACCGAAGCATCACTCACGTGCCATACAAAGCAAATACGAACTTTGTTTACGATAATTTTAACAATATGCGTACCATCGTGTGTGTGTGTGCAAGTCGTGTTTTATTTATATACTATACACCATATCTATACACGGTCGAGAAGTACATTAGATCAGGGGTTTTGGCGAATAGCCTTCTTTATGAATTTTAGCAGTTTGTTGAGGGAAAGAGAACATAGCCGGCCATTCTCAGTATATCCGACCCAAAAATTAACCAGTTGAGCGGCAGAGAAAATGCTCTGTACTATCCTCGTCCTCCAAACACGATGTACACAATGGATCATCGATGATGCCTATGGTGACCATATGTTGTCCCCGTGCATTGTACCCCGTAATTAGTCCTACCAGGGCTCGTAGATCACTCCTTCTTTGTCTGAGAAGACATTTTGCTACCACCCTGTCAGGCCTTTTAGGAAACACTTGGTTATTTTGCAGGTGTCAATAGTGCACCTACGGTTCTCATGAGTTTTGTTTATGAGATCCTTGATGCACCCGATCGTTCCCGCTATGCTTGGCCCTAAAATTGGCTCCGGTCCAATTGGGCGCTCCAGAGAACCGCAGTTCGCCAATTCATCAGCCAGTTCGTTACCTTGAACACCGTAGTGTCCTGGCACCCACACAAGTTCAAGCTCATTCCATCTTGCAACGGAGTCCAGCCCCAACTTATATTCCTGGACTAACTTTGAAGAGGTGCGAGCGGTTTCCAGGGCCTTTAGAGCAACTTGGCTGTCACTACAGATCCTGATTTTATGTCCGCGCCACCCAGTGGTAGATTTTTCGAGTATGCAGTTTTGTAGCTCATTTAATTTTAATAAATAAGATAATAATCTTAAGCTGCTAAGAGAATTACCTGATTTTTGGCAATTTTTTTTCCATCCGACCTTTGAATTTTTTCCCATATAAAAAAATTGAACTTATGTTTAAATTTGTATGGAGGAAAATGGACGGGTTGGCTAAGAAAAAAAATTGTCAAAAATCAGGTAATTCTCTTAGCAGCTTAAGATAAGCATTTTATTACATTAGAATTGAATGAGCTACAAAACTGCATACTCGAAAAAATCTA